>CAAKHF010004886.1:320-12766 GCA_901007745.1 Hippocampus kuda
TGAGGAATGAACATTGTGATTTATTTCAGAATGCTAATGTGGCTTTGATCTCCTCTGCTTCAGAAACACCCTGCTGGGATGGTGGGACTGCTGGGCACACATACACGTGCACATTTTCTCTCTCTCTCTCGCTCGCTCTCTAATCTATGCACACAATACATATAAGTTGCACACCTACGAGCAGAGGATCCCCGAACAAGCTCATATGCATGCGCGCGCTCAGTGGCTCACATAAACACACTCCGAGGCATCTAATCTACTTTAACCATCTTCAAATCCATAGAGATCCAATTACAAAGATCGAGGGGTATTTGTTTTTCCCGGTGCATCCTAAAAGACTCATTAAATTTTCATGTACGGCGAAAATTATTTGATACATCACAAATGTCTTTTCATTTTCATAATTTAATGGGAATACGTTGAAATGCCGCATCCTGTTCCTGTTTGAATTGGATACAGTCATCAAAAGTTCCCACATCTCTTATTTTGTGTCATTCCGGTGAGGGTCACGTCAAGGCTGCGGCTTATGCCAGCATGCACACGACAATCAATCAGGGAGCCAACAAAACACAAACACTCAGGAGTGTTTTGTTTTTTTTTTATGCCTCGGAGAAATGAAATATTTGCCGGCCCATTTTTACCTTGCATTTCCGGCCACTTGCCTTGAAAAGGTGCTAGCAGTTTGCTAGCTGCCTGCTGCTGTTTTACTCCTAAAAGGCCCAAAAGTTTTAATTGCTCACTGAGCTGAAGTCAGCTCAAAGTTTTTGTTTGGCTTTTCAAGCCTATTTTTCCTTCAAATTTGGTTCAACGTAAGATTGTAATCTTTGTAAAATAGCATCCAGTGTCTCTCCACTCATGTACGATCACGTTTTGGTATCCTTGAACATTTCTGCAGCCGCTATTTTCTTGATCCAATTCAGGCGACAACAGCAGTTGTAGTGAATGTGAAACTGAGACTTTGTTTTTCTGCGAAGGTGCAGACATCGGACGTAAATACCTTCAGTACGTTTGAGCTTTTATCTGCAGCAATGAAACCCTCGGTAAAGCATAAAATATGACAAGAGCAATAGCCGACCTAAGATGGGACGCATGTTTTCTCTCTCATGCAGCAGTGTGCTCTCACGTTACTGCTCAGGCTTGAACGAACATCGGTGACTTTGCTTTGCCCACAAGCACCAAGTCCCATGCTGCGTGGCACCTGCCACTGAGTCTAACCCGTCCCAGATGATTAGATTTCCAACGGTGATGTCAGGGACACCCGTGCATACAGCTGTTGGCTCTTCCAGGGTTTTCATCCCTGCTTTTCACAGCAGATTTAGCAGCTTGGTTACGCCACCCCTGATAAGTTGCTAGCCTCATGATGGCACCGTGACGACTCCACTGAGTTAAGGGTGAGCCCAAATCCAACTCCCAAATGGTCGTTATGGTTTTCTAAAAGGGGCTTTGACTGCGCTTAAGGCACATTGCATGATATGAAGTGTCTCATTGTATCAAGCGGTGCCATTTTCTGCTGCAGAATAATCATCCGGATAAAGCTATTAATCATTATTTATGATTGATGGAATCAATGTTCAGGGTGTACATGTGGTGAATGGCCAGGCAGACACAGGTTGTACATTACTTAAAAATTCTGGTATTTGGACTACCTTACTACATCCTTTAACAGGTATCTAGTCACTGTATCTGAATACATTTTAAAAGTAACCCTCCCAACCCTGTGCTTAATTGACAGCCTTTGTCATTCTTGGTGGTAGGCAGGCAACTCCTGAAATTTATCTCTTTTTATTTTTGCCTTGAAGCTATTTTTTTATTTTTTATTTTTTGGATAGAATTTAAAATCTCCCATACCCCCCTGAAATGGCTTCAATGGCGCTGGTGGGTTTTGGTGGGTGCCCGTGTTGAAAATTCTGCGTTCATAGTAAAGAAAGGGTCAACAGCGCCATCTCACGACGACATGGGTGACTGCGAAGTGAGGGGGCGGAGTTCCTTTTCCATTTCCTCCATTTGAAGTTTGTTGGTCATTACTCTTCGTCTGGGAGAAATCAGGAGACGTGATGAATGAAGAACTTGTGGTGCGTCTCAACGACAAAGAATACGCAAACTGGCTGAAAGCGGGACAATGTCTGTACATCCTGAAGGAGGCCCTCCACCCCTACACCGATGAGCAGATGCGAGCTTTTCACCGAGCTTTGCTCCGTGACAACCCTCGTCTCCGTGAACAATGCCCACGATCATGTCAGTCCGGGGACATTAAGGTGTGAAATCACTTTCTATTTGGCAGTTTAGAGTTAAACGTAACATATGCAGGACTTCCTTTTCACGATCTCTGAGGTCAACGTCGTTTGTTGAGTGGATTGTTTACAGAACAGACGTGGCAAAAGTACTCACACGTTCTGCATTTAATATACGGTGATCTCCATAGCTTAAATATTCAGGCAAAGCGCAAATAATTGAAAAATCTACCAAGGTACACTAAGCCAATGATTTTAAATCCTGTGAAATGCCTGTGCAGCTTTCCAGGGCATGCGGGCTGTGTTTACAGTGGAAGTCTGAGATCCTCAAGCACCACAGACAACCCGCTTCCACCCTCAACTGGGACAACTGTACTCCTCCTGCGTGGAGGACAAACCACTGGGAGTTGGCCAAGGTACGCAATGCACCGTCGAACCGAAATATTTGCATTTTCCAAATTCCGCCAGGGACATGTCCCAAGAGGGAGAGTTTTTGGCCCCCTGTAGCTTTCTAGTTGCGAGTTGACTGGGCTGTCCGCCCAGGTTGTCATCCTACAAGGTCTTCAATGGAATTTCTGGTGCAGCGCCTTCTACGACATTCTGTGTCTGTTTTCCGACTGTTTTTCAAGTGTTCCACTTGAAGTAGAACCAAGTTGGCCAGCTAAAATTCCATCGCAGAAATTGTCCGCTCCTTTTGGTGTTTGTTTCTCCAGGCTTACATGCCACGAGGTCAGGCCCACGTCAGTGCGGCTCATCAGTGCGATCCTTCTGCGCTGCTCAACCTCATCAGCTTCTGTGACTGTTTTGCCTCTGTAGATGTCCATGCGTCTCATGTGAGAGAGGTAAGCATCTGCACGAATGCAAAGTGTCACTTTTGTATTCACCTCCAAGTAAGATGCATGCATTTATATTAAATGTTGATCGGGTGAACATGTTTTTTTGGTCCACTTATGTGCAAAAAGAAAAAGGGGGGGGGGCACATATTGTACACGGATGAACGCTGTGATGTAAAAAGTAGAATTTGGAATTGATCTGCTGTAATCCATGAGTAAGTGTAATTCATTTGTGAGCAATGAAAGCTCGATGGAGATTCTGGGAAGAACGGTGGATGATTGAAGCTCCGTAGAAGCCAAGGAAACACTTTGAAGTTGAATATTAAATGGATGCATTAGTCAAAAGCAGATCGTCCCCGGACTGGGCACCAGTGGCAGGGCACGTATAGACAAACAACTATTCATAAACTGTCATTGAGTGGGAAAATGGAAGTGAGGCTATGCTGTCATATATAGCAACATGTACCGGTAATAACAGAGGTGTGCGTTTTACAGGTGACATTATATTATTATCCACATTTTGGTAAAGAAATAAAGCAAATAAAAGCTGGTCACATACCACCAAATTGTCTTTCTATGTATTTTGATAAGCTTTTTTTTTTAAGCAAAGGTTTTCTTGTATGGATCATGTTGGAAGCGATTTTTGGTATAGTGGTTCACATAGCAGACGCAGGCTTGATTCCATTCCCAATTACAAAATGAATGGGATATGTTTGAAGAAGGAAAAAAATATATGGATTATCGAAAGTTGTTGATGTACTGTATAAAGAATCGCTTCTGTCTTGTGTGTGTGTTGCAGCTGATCAGATGCAGGAATGATCTGATGCATTCTCCTGACCTGCGTGCGAAGGAAGCGTGGATGAAAAAATTCAAGGTTGTACTGCGACGTTTTGTGCAGCTGTTCAGCCAAGTACCCAGCATGGCGCTGGCTGAACCAAGGCTTGCTCAGGTGAGCGTGTCCGTCCGTCCGTGTTGGTGCGGCACTTTAGCGGTTGCGGCATAGGACACATTTCGACTCACGCCTCGCACCTTTGTCTTGTAGATGCTGGCAGTCGATTTGTCAATATGTGCTACGGACACTGTGGATTATACTGGCATGGCACTCGCTGCTGATTCTTTGGTTTACCATATCGGCCTGAGGCCTGAATCAATCAGCCAGTGGGAGGCCGACTTACTACAAGAGAGGCTGCGGGAGTTGCGGCATCTGGCTGAAGATGAGACCGTGGTGAGAAAGTTGAAATCCGCTCATTTCATTTCTACATGACGTTCATATGTTTGGCGTCTTGCTCTCCAAAATATTTGCTTCATATGTGTTTTTAATCCTACGAATCATGTAAACGTTCATCGCTGTCGTCGTTTTACTGTACATCAAACGGACACCGTGAGACCGGTTGAAGCATTGCTTTTTCTTTTCCCAGGACACTGAGCAGCTGATGATGCTCGACGGTTTCCTGCAAGAAAACAAAGATCTGAGCCAGAAGTTTTCTGCGGAGCTGCAGGCCATCAGCACACTGGGGACCGGACAAAAGAAGAGCTGACCAACCGTCCAAAGATTTGGGCCAAAAATGAAGGCACGTTTGATGGTTTGACTGTCAACAATCTCTATCTGTTAACAATCTTTTTATGTACTATGTTCCTACTTCGGACATTTTTTTAAGGTTGAGAAGTACCATATGCGACTTTAACAGCTAGAAACTCCAAAGTCGTAGATTGTGAAATGTATTTTGATCCATTTTTAAATGAGCAGTGCTTTGGCTCCTTTCTTTATGTTGCTATCAATTTGTCTCTTGCACTATTGTTCATATTGTATCTCTAGATTTTCTTTACTGTTATAATACATATGTATTATGCAACAAATGTTACTCAATACCAATGCTGAAAGCATTAACAGTATGCTAGAAAAGTTTCATTACTGTTAGATGCTTTAATTTTTTTTAAAGGCCAATAATTGGGGCATCAATTGGATGGGTGCCATTAAATAGTAGCAATGGCTATGATTGAAATGATGGTGACTTGTCTCATCTCATGTAAATGGTATTTTTATTTATTTCTGATCCTACCACTGCAATGACGTGTGGAAAAAAAAAAAAGGGGGGGGGGCTTCGGCAACTCCAGGGACAAAAAATGGATGGTTGGATAGATTCTGTGGTGACTTGCGCCACCTTAATGGCTTGATTTAGTGCTGCCATACTCCATCTATTTCTCTTTCTTTGCAGTACAAGAGGCTCGTTCATTTTCAGGGCCCTTTGAGAGAAGCTCAGATTCCTTTTGATGGCTAATTATGGATAATCCTCCTCATGGCTAATTAAAACATAGGGCTGAAAGGTACTGTACCATGACATTTCCGAATCACTTTGTGTGTCATCTATTGTGCAAATGGTGACACTGCGATCCAAAGGAGGAGGATGAGCTCTTGCAGCTTGCGTGCATGTACAATGTGTATTCAGGCAGCGTTGTTGGCCAACGGCACATTCATCAAGCGGACAAACTGAAAATGAGAAGAGTAACGCAGTAAAGGCACATCCATCAGCGGTGTTCTGTCTGTCATTTGTGTCAAATTACAAAATCATATCAGGACCAAAAAAATCAAATAAAATCTCACGGTGTGATCCGCCGACAGGGAGCTGTTGCAGCTTTAAATCATTTTGACGAATAATATCCCAGGCTGCAGTTTCACCAACCACTTGACCTTGGCAGCATAGTATTTCAAAATTGTACAATGTACACAAGTATGCCATGTCCTCAAATCCCTTTCGCAGTCCTAATCTATTTCCTCAATCCAATTTATTATTACGGATGCAACATTTGACCCGATGCCTTTGTGACCCTCATTATTGTACGCAGTGTATGTATGAATAACCACAACAATGTGCATTAGAACTCTTAGCGTGCCTTTGCGCCTGACTATAAAACCTTGTCAGATGTCGTCAAACATCAAGAAGGCAATCGATCAAGTGAAGTCTTTGGCGATTGCATTACTGAAGCACAAAAGCTGCTTGCTGTTAACAGCCCGCTAACCTCTCACGGTCACGAGCTAGCTGGATAGCTCACCTGGTAAAAAACCCGATTTTGATGAAAGGATTATTATTGTGAAAGAATAATTATGACAATGTCATCATAATTCCTTCATCCTTGCCATCACAATGACTTCATCAACTGCTTTTCTGTGTCTTCTACCACTGTGATCTCCTCCTCATACTTCACAGATGGAGTGGGATGATAAAACTGCAAAAAAAAAAAAAAAACACACACAAAAGTCTAAACATTTTTCTTATTGATCATTCCATATGAGAGAGATTGCTTGTCCAGTGTGAGAACAAGTGTAGTCATGTCCTTACATTGAATACATTATTTTCCTCCAGGAAATATTTGTACTTTAATGGGGGACGAGGAATTGTGGGATACAGAACCTGTGTCACCCTAAAAAAAACAAACAGAGAATAAAACGCAACGCTTTACCACAGTATGTGAGGGAAACAGTGATTTGGTTTTGGAACTTCTTTTCAAATGAGTGCCAAAGTGAAAGATGAAAATAAGAGATGGGGGCGGGGGGGACATCCTTATTTCAGATATTTGAAATCAATTTGGGGTGGCGTGGTGGGCCAGTGGTTAGCGCGTCAACCTCACAGTGCAGAGGTACCAGGTTCAATTTCAGCTCTTGCCTCCCTGTGTGGCGTTTGCATGTTCTCCCCGGGCCTGCGTGGGTTTTCTCCGGGTACTCCGGTTTCCTCCCACATTCCAAAAACATGCATGATTGAACATTCATAATTGTCCCTAAGTGTGGGTGTGAGCGTGGATGGTTGTTCGTCTCTGTGTGGCTGGTGACCGGTTCAGGGTGTCCCCGGCCTAGTGCCCGAAGACGGCTGGGATGGGCTCCAGCACCCCCGCGACCCTTGTGAGGATTAAGCGGATCAGAAAATGGATGGATGGATGGATGGATTCTTAATGATGAATTGATTACGATACCTATACTGTACCTATCAGGAACCATATTTTAGTTCACTCAAACTTGTCACTCATTTCAGAGTCCCATTTTGAAACCAAGACACGGTACCTCTGATTGCGGACGAACAGCAGCAAACTCAGGAGGATCATCGGTATTCCGACTGCAATTGCGACGATCACCGTGATGTTGAGTGTGTAAAATGACTGTTCTATTGCTGTAAAAGAAAGATGCATGTAGTGAGTGCATCCTGTACACGGAACTGAGCTGATTGCACTGTAAGTAGACTTGATAGTCTACTTCAAAATGGCGCCGCGTGAGTGGCTGCCTTTCCAGCAGCTCCTATATTTTGTTGTTCTACTTCTTCCTTTCATAACTTTGCTGCTGTGAATTAGGAATTTCTCCATTGCGAGACTAATAAAGGTTTTCTTATTCTTATTATTTTCTTATTAGTGACAACTAGAAAATACAGGCGTAACCCCAAAATCGGACACCACGAAGGTCGTCCAATTTGGAAAAAATTGGCAAAATATTCAGAATTCAACACATAACCACTTACTGACAAGGGGCATTTAGTGGCTTTATCAAGCGCTAACTCCATGATGAAAAAGACAATTGTTGAAGGTTTTTACGTATTTAAACCCCCTACTTCCATCATTAGTTGTCATCGCCAAAGCACTTCTCAACATTGGCCTAGTCAGAGGTACGGTGCAAATCGGTCAGTAAGTTTGGGGCCGTGCTAAAAACAGAATGTTGGTGTTGTATTAACACCACTCAGTAGTAAAATAACCTGCGTAGTCTCGGATGCAACAGTGATACGTTGTTAACGTGTGAAGACATCAAGGAAATATTTCAAATTGGGAAAAATGTGTAATGTCTCTTCTTAAGGGTAACAGATTTGCCAATGAAATAAGTCAAGCCAACATAATGCCCTGAAAGAAGCACAAGGTCGCCGTGACAAAAACAGATCTTATTTTCCTTATTGCAAGGGTGGACAGGCAAAAACAAAACAACAACACGAGCGCTGGCGTAATATTTTAGGGTAGAATGACTTCATACTTACTAACAGTGTTACTCCAATCACTCCATAATTTTGCCCCAAAACAACCAGCCGTTTTCCTGGTTCTGACTCTCACATTATAGGTGGACTCTGGATTGGCATTTGGGATTGTATAAAACAGATCGCATCTCTGGATTGGTGATTCTTCCTGTTCACCAATGAATTGCAGTCGTTTATACATACAGTATACTGTATTGTAGATTTTATCTACAGGATAACATTTGGATATACGGTACAGTGAATTCATACAGTATAATACCTGCTGTCCCATATCCAACTGGTATTCAAAGCATGCGGGTTGGTAGTTAGCACGACCGCGGGGCATGTCCCAAGTCACCACAAGGCCTGCATCTTTGACTGAAGCCGAAACGTTTCCAGGTGGAGGCAAGACCTCTGTCAACACAACACAATACAATACAAATCGGTTTGATCCAGGAGCGACTCACTTTTCATACACCATCAACAGTATTGCCACATTTACACTGTTGGGTTTTTTTTTTTTGTCTGTTACCCATCATTTCGGTGTCGTATACGTAGTTGTAGACAGCCCATTTACGGTGCAGGGACACATTGAATCGCATGATGACATACAACTTCTCATATTCCCTCAGAACAACAGAAGTTGATCCAGAATGTTCTTCAGATATAAGACTGAGGGAGTGAACTGTGCTGTTATTATCACAAATGCTGCAGGGATAGCAAAAAAAAAAAGAAAGATACAAAATGCAAAGGTGTCAACATTTTGAAAATCTTCATATGAGCCACAGGGTAATGTGCAAGTACCGTATTAAAGCTATAAACCTGATATAAATGGAGAGCTGAGCATCCTGAAGCGAAGTGGGGAAGTTCCACGAGCAGTTGAGAAGATTTGTTGGGTAAAGGAAGCAGCGAAAGTTGTCATCCTCGGCAAAATACACGGGGTCATACTTTTGTCCTGAGAAACTCGACACTTGGAGCTAGAACACAAATCAATGCCAATTTGAGCAAATTGTATTCACACAGATTAGGAACTTGGAGGTTCAAGCATGTGTTTTATACATTATCAATTGATAGTTCATCTTGGCAGACTTCTCCTTTGGTGGTCTCTGTTGATAAAGAACATACAGTATATTAGATAGCGATATTTAATGCACACCATCTACATAGAAAGAGAGATGCACCATCAAGATTGTTGTTTATCATATTGCTTGCGGAGTGGTGTTAATGCAACTGTTTTTCACGACGTAGAGACGTCGTTGTTATTTACCATTTTGAAAGGCCCACAGAATCAGCAGACTCCAACAAACTAGTGGATGAATTGGACACATCTTCATGGGCAACCTGCAACTGCCCACGCAGAAATTCAAGCAAGCAAAGAAAGTGAATAGATGTTCTTGGGGCCACACTTCTCATCTAATGCGTTTTTTTTTAGCAAATGCAAAATACTTGACCGACGTCTGAAACTTCCTCTTTGTCAGTCTTTGTCACAGAAAGAAGCTGTCATCCAGGAAACAACTAAATCCGCACACTTTATATATATATATGACAGAAAATTGCCCTTCTAACCTTCCAGTCACTTTCATTTGTGGGTGCCATTTACATAAACGTGTCTAATGTATGATATTATTCAGCAACAATACCGCTAGCAATGCTTTGTCAACACATCAATTTGACTAATCGCCTCTATTGTCAGGATGTATGGTAAATGTCTCTTCTTACCTTTTTTAATGTAAAATGTTAGCATTAAACGATCGTAATTTGAGCAAAAAGTTCTTACCTCCTACTTGGTTGACATTCCTTCGTTCTCTGTCAGAAGAATGTCACATTTCTGGAGAAAGAAGAAGTATGATGTCACTTACAGTTCATGAGCTTCAGGAAACTGCCAGTTTCTTGTATTCAACATGTTTACAGTATTTACAAGTACAGTGTTGTAATGTAAATTAAGAAAAAGTACGATGCAAACTTGTGAATTTAAAAGAAAAACTTAAAGTTGAAAAGAAATTCTTTGTAAATTGGACTTTTGGTGACGAGGATGAAAAACAACTCGTTTTTATTTTCTTCCAAACAGATCACCTGAAGGAGTCTCTCTCTCTCTCTCTCTCTCGCTCTCGCTCTCTCGCTCTCTCGCTCTGCGCTCGCGCGCGATTCCCCCCGGGTTGTTTTTGCTGTTTAAACAAAATACATCAAACATTAAAAAGCATCCACGCTTTTTTGCTCCACTCACTGTTTCGTTCTCGCTCTTGTTTTTGTTGTTCTGAATTTTACTAGTCACGATCTTTCCAATGAAGAAACCAAATCGTTTCTTGTGCGACTGTTTATTTCCAAATCGCCCCGCCCACTTACACGCAACTTTACGGCACTCGAGCTGCGGTTGCCGTGACAACTCTTGACGACGCGTCTGTCGTCTGATCTCTAAAACATTAAAAGACGATTTACGACCGAGAAGAGGAAAAGACCCGCACAAACTGTCGATCACAATTTGTGTGTCCTATTCGTCGTCCGTCGTGTCACACTGTCTGACTGTTCCCATCGCGAGTGGGAAGTCAGTTTTTTCAACGCAGGACAAACATGGAGTCTCCTGAAAGGGTTGACACTCCACCGCCTTCCTCGGCGGAGACCAAGGCGGGCAAGGACGTTTCAGAGATGGTGGCCTCCGAAGAAGCGGTCGCGTTCATGTTAAGCATCGGTGAGTCCACTGGCGACCAAGTTTATACAAGACCCCCCCCTGAGAAGACGACCACCTGTTTTTGGCACCCGTTGAGACGCTCACACCACCACCAGACACGTTACTGGAGAATTGGGACGAGATTTCAAATACTCCATGCACAATAAATAAAACCAATCGCCTTTGGGCGCTACAATGTCTTTTTTTCCCCTTTTCTTTTCTGCTAGATGCCCAACTATAGCAGACAAAATACATCTGATTTGTTTGGTCTGATTTTGTTGACATGTCGTTCTTGTATTGTGAAACATTTGAATTTAAATTGTTGTGATTGTGCCTCAAAGCTGTTTCTCACTGCACATACACAAGCCTGTTACCTTTTTGTCTCGAACATTTTCTGCCCAGTATCAGCTAAATCCTTAGCTCTCCAAGTACCACCATCATGACCAACATTAAAAATACAGTCGTTGCAGTAGGGGAAAGTGCTGTTTGAAAAGTAAGAATGAACAGCTGATGTTTTTTTACTCAAAGGCACAATCTTGTCTTTTCCAGAGCCCGTGGAGCTGACCAAATGTGTCTTTGCGGACTCTCTGGTGACCGTGTCAGAAGGGGGTCGAGACTTGGGGAGGTTCTGCGTGTCAGTGGAGTTTGCCCACAGAGCTCATCAGCCATGTGTGCTGCTCCGCGCACAAAGCCAGGGGGCTATCGACGACTCCCCATGTGGAACGACAGTGACAGGTGAGTGGGGGCCCTGCCCAACCTTTCTGCACATGAACATTCTGGCCACATCCGGGCCATGCCTCCACAGGGCTCTTAGCAAAAACATTTTTTTCTCAATTTCTGCCAATAGTATTGATTATTATTGATCATTCATACACTTGCTATGAGGTCAGTTACACTGCTGTAACTGCAATTCTGGCATGATCAAATTTTTGTCAGCCTGAAAAGCTCATTCCCCCAAAAAATCTTTGCAACATCAGACTGAACAAGGCCAAATTTCTGATGCAGGTATTTGGATGTTCTTAATTCTAATGGTATTGTCTCTTTCCGTTTGGTTTGCCATGTTAGCCTACCTAACTGCTGACCTGGAGGTGCTGGAGGAGGATCACCACGAGTATGTCAAGGCAGGTCACCCACCCGAATGCGTTCCAGGAAATGCATTCATGGCATGACTCCCATGATACCGTTAAAAAAGACGTAACTTTCTTTTTAGCTTGATGGGCATATTTTGGACAAGCAATGTCACATGGTGCAATGTGATGGAGAGATGAGTATTGAAAGAGTCACCACTGATGGAAAGGTGAGTTTCGACCAAAGTGTAACCAAAGGGGAAAGTGTCAGAAAAAAAAAAGTTAATCAGAGCACTTGGGATCAGAATGTTTTTGACAGATTTCAGGTGAATACAAATTTGATTATGCATACATGTGTTAGGTTTAGGCACTCTATTGATGGTTTCTATAATTGTGACACGATAGTCATGCTTACTAAGAGGTCGATTAAGTCAGATAAATCCCCACGAAACACCCAGGTACCAAATGCATGACCCAAACCGGCGCAATATAACAAAACTCAAGTCCTAACCCGGCGTGAGATTTTGTGTGTGTGTGTGTGTGTCCAGGAGGTGACAAGGGACAGTGTTACATATTCCATGGCTGCCCTGAGAGGCCTTGTGACTGAGGGTTCCAACTTCTTGCTCATGCGTCTTCTTGCGTTGAGGAAGAAAATCCCAGAGCACATG
>CAAKHF010004886.1:12786-23660 GCA_901007745.1 Hippocampus kuda
AAATGCTTCAGCATGTGCCTCTCTTAATTACTTATGCTGATTTTTACTTTCGTCCACACACAATACGAACTGACAACCACAGTGTGGTTTTGTGTTGTGTGTGTGTGTGTGTGTGTGTGTGTCCAGGAGGTGACAAGGGACAGTGTTACATATTCCATGGCTGCCCTGAGAGGCCTTGTGACTGAGGGTTCCAACTTCTTGCTCATGCGTCTTCTTGCGTTGAGGAAGAAAATCCCAGAGCACATGACTTGCATCTCCTTTGACCAGAAGTTACACATCAGCTGCACGACTTTTGTAAGTGATGACAAAACCACCGTATGTGTTTTTGGTTTTTGGTCCATTCACATCATATAAACATCCTTCCATTCACTTACACAAACCCTGTCATGTAATCATTCAACAAATCCTGTCATGGTCTGTTTGTCCATTCACATATTGTAAAGCTCTGTCCATTCGCAGACAATGTAAACGTCACTTTCTATTCACATGCACACAAATTGAAAGCATCTGTATGAAAGCAATGTACTTCTCTCTGGCGATTCACATATAATGTCATTGTCTGTCCATGTACAGGCAAATACGCGTAATTTAAAAATCTGGGGGGGGGGGGTTTGATTCAGGTGATCATGGGTTCTTGATCCCTTTTTTTTAAATTCTCTCTAGCTTGGGGTCTGAAATAAATTATCAAGTATAGAATATCTTGGTTAATAAAAAGAACTGTTGTGCAGAACTACTTAAATTGAAAACAAACATGTCCTCTTTAATATTGGTGTAAGAGACGGCGCAAGACAAGGAGCGGATGTGGCGACATGTTCCGTCCATTTTGTAGACTCCTTTGTCCTCTCTGGGGGTTGCTCAGATGGAGCCTTTCCCAGATGACTTTGGGTGAGAGGCAGCTTCAAATAAAGTTTTTTTTTCATTGCGATCTTATGTTTGTGTGTGCCCAGCGAAGTCTGGAACAGGAACAGATGGAGATTGAGGGAGAAACTGTGGAGGTATTTGGAGTGGAGAGGATTGTTCATTCTGTGGATGAAAGCCCGACTACATGGCAGTGCTACTTTTTGGCTGATGGGTAAGAGCCATTTCATCAATGCAGATTCAAATGCTGAAGAAAAGTTTCACACTTCACAAAACCCCAGCTGTAGTAAGTAAATCAACCTTTTATTTTTTTTAAATCACTTTGTTGAAACTTTATATTTAACGGAGAGCTATGAAACAGGATCCATTCAACATCACGTCAGGTTACTGTTTCTTCTTCCTAAATGGTAAATGGGCTGTCATTCGTGTCGCGTTTTTCGTGTGTCTTATCGATTTGCTAAACTGTGGCAACCGATTACTAAACTTTAGAAACCTATTAGTAAAATGGGGGAATGGATTACTAAATTTAGGGTACAGATTAGTATGCCGTGGGAACAGAATACAAAATTGTGGGTCCACATGAGTAAATTGAGGGAACAGATTAGCTTTTTTTTTTTTTTTTTTTTCTTCTGTGCTCTTCCAGTGACAAAAAGCACCGAATGTCATTGAATATAAAGTACACTGGAGATTCTTGTTTCTTTAGGCATCTTGCTAGCAGATCGCAGGTGGGCTCTCCGGTTACAATGAGGTTACTGCAACTGCCATCACAGAAAGAAGAAGGTACCGTATTCCCACCCGCATTATGTTTCAAATACTATTCTGTCATATCATGGGCTTTGTTTATATCTAAGTGTGTTTACATTTTCACAGCTTATGATAAAATCCCCCTGGTTTGGGAAGAAGACATACAGATGCGTTCTAAGTTCTTGGACAGAAAGGTAAGAAAAGATTTTCAATTAAAGTAATGACGCCATCACTACACTTCATCAAGTACACAAGTACCAGCTAACTGTACACAAATGCAGTTGTTTTATTAAAAAAATATACTGTATGCCTTTACAATAATGAGTACACCCGTGTTGAACACTGAACCCACAAGTTGCAGGGTATATTCCTGACCCGCCCATAAGAGGCTTTCATGTGGCATATTGGCGGCAATGAACTATGTTGAAGTTAGTTGAGACGTCTAATTTATATGAAAGAAGTGCTTTTCTACCACCTTGTGGCTTACATAGGCAATTTTAAACCTTTTGGAGGGGCATTGGTGACTCGGGCATTTTCGCTGGAAGACATGTTTTAGTCCTTATCCCCCGTGACTTGTGGGGGAATGCGAAAGAGCTAAATAAGGAATCCGAGTGATTATAAACAGCGCCATTGTACTGTTATACATCTACAGGTATTGCTAAATTACTCACTATCAAAATGGACTCTTTCAAAAGGTTAGTTACAGTATTTTCTACAGATCTTGTGTTGAGACTGACTAAACCGTGACAGCATTCTGGCCAGTGAGTGTACCGGTATTCTGGATAATTCCGTACATCTGAGTGTGCCTTGTTAATTCCTCCAAATAGATTTGAACATGGTATGTGTTTGTGGCATTGTTGCAGGAGGAGTTGAAAGCTGACCACGCGTCATATTTAAGAGCGCACCCAGAGATCCGCGCACTCATATCTGACTTCCTGCAATTTTTGCTCCTCAAAAAACCAAATGATGTCTTCCAGTTTGCCAGAGAATACTTCCTCCCCTTCACCTCAAACACAAGCCTAGATACCTGATTACGTTGATATCTCACATTTTCACAATCACAAGTTTATATAACAGCTGTTCATTCATCAACACTTTATTTTAGTGGCATATGGCATTAGTGTGTGTGATCAAAATAAAATGTGTTTCTCAATGTGACGTTGCATGCGATTGGGTGGCAACCAATCCAGGATATAGCCTGCTTCTCACACAAAGTCAGATCGGATAGGCCCCAGCACTCCATTCACCCTTATGAAGATAAGTGCTATGACAAATGAATGGATGGATGGATGAAAAGAACACGGAAAAAGAAAGGGGGCCGGGGGTGACTGGACAGGGTGGTTGGTTTTCGGAATTAAGCGAATAATTGGAAAAATGAGATGGATCGAGACAGAAAACATGAAAGGGTAATACTGTATCAATAGTTACATTTGGGCAGAGTTGACTGGACAGCACACCTTTCAAAATAGGAACGCATTCAAGAAAATGCCATTGAAGACAAGAAGAATCACCAGAAGAAATTAATTGATAAATGTGCCACGGAAAGGATTACAAATGACAGATCTTTGGAAAGAACGAAGAATAAAAATATTATGTTGTAAAATACTGCTAAATCCAAATTAAATGTCATTAATATGCTGTATTATCCACACCGGAAATAAGTGTACGACTTTATTGAGCCATCCTTGACATGTTTTTTTCAATGCATGTTGTGTATTGTAAACTGCTGTTGAATAAACATAGCTAAACACTTCTCACCAGTGTGTAGCGATCATTTATTATAATAATAATAATAACACATTTGACAACCACCATGAAACACCGCCAGATCGGGTTTGAGAATGTTGACAATGTAACTTAGTTTTGAGATGAATATTAAAGATGAAGTGAGTTTGTTGATTATTTATTGCTTCAGAGTCGTGTACATTTGGTACGTTCGGTCTCGAACCTACACTCCAGCACAGTAGGTGGCGTTAACGCCTTGTTCGTCAGATGCAACCCGACAAAAGAAGAAGAAAAGTAAGAACTTCAGCAATAAACCTCCGGGTCCAGTATCGAGGCCTAATGGATCAGACAAGTTTTTGAAAAGTAACATTTTTTTTATACTGAGTAGCCACTGTACCTATAAAGAAGTGTGTGAGTTTTCTCTACTGGGCTCCAAAAGACAACCGTCCCAACAGCGGTAAGTTTTGGCCACTGAACTCGATTGGACAGTCTTACCTGAATAAAAGTGTTTTGCGTTTTTGTCATTCGGCGTCAACGTTACTTTTGTTGTAGTAACGAGAAAATAATCGTGTATCATTTGAAAATCTCGAACGTAGTTTGGCTTTTGCAATACTTTTTGTTGACTTCACGCCGTTTCGAGAAGACGAAGTCAAACCAGCAACTCCATCGACTGTCATTAATCTGCGTGTACCTGTATACGCTGTCGGAACAGCATCACCAATGCGCTGAAAAATAAAAACATGGACATCGATATTTTGGATTTAAAATTTTAATACAAAATAAACTTATCACGCAACCTCAACTATTAGGAGATACCTCGACGAGACGCTCCAAGATCGGGCCACCCACCACGTAGCCCTAAAGGAGGCCTGCTCCAAATGTAGCTCACCGGTGAAGGGACGTTGTAATTTTCCGGGAATATTGTCGACGTGCCCCTCGGTCTATAGACAGAATTTCAAAGTTTCACTTTTGTTTTGTCATATCTTTGTTGAACATATCAAATCAGCCTGTTTTCTCTCAGACCTTAATGGTAGTTTATGATGTAAGCATTATTTTGGATTTGAACTTCTTCCCTTTTTTAATTGCGTAAACTAATCTTTACCTTTCATGTTTATTATGTTATGTTTTCCCAATTTCTCTTTAACAATGTCTAGAAGTTTCCCTTCAAAGTGGGGTTGGGATGGAGAGGCGGAAGTTGATGGAAATCTCCGAGGCCCTGGCTTCCTCTGAAGTGGCCGCACTCTGCTTCTTGTGCCGTGATGTTCTTAACTGCCAACATCTCGAAGGAGTGAGGATCACATCCAGTATTAGACTGTTTTACACTTATTTGGATCGCAAATATCGTGCAGATTAAACAATGTAGAATGTTTCACACTGTAGTGAAGCACAGTATTTTCATTTGTAAACACTTTTCTAACTTTTGCTGAAAATTGTGTACTTTGTCTTTCCAATACAGGTCAAAGACGCAAAGGTTCTGTTCAATAGACTGGAAGAAAGAGATTGCCTGAACCCTGAATTTCTTCATCAATTACTGCGCACAATCCGACGGAATGATCTCCTCAGCAGCCTCTTAACGGGGAACAGACAGAATGTGGAGGAAACTGATGCCAATCCTATCGACAAGCTGTCAAATTACAGGTAAAAGCAGCAAGAATATTTAGTTTTGTTTTTGTTTACCTTGTGCTCGGCACTCGTCCTGTTTTCCAATCCTCCACCATGCTTTGTGAATAGGGTGATGCTGTATCAGATATATGATGAAACGACGAAAAAAGAGCTCCAAAAGATGAAGTTTCTCTTAAACGACAAGATTGGCAGGAGACAAATGGATGAATGCAATGTAAGAAAACCCACTCAAGATTTGTGCAACCTTATTCACATTCAAATTTTATATTGTGCACTGACAACATAGTGGAACTTTATGTTTGTATTACATGCTTGACCACACGTGGGTGTGCTCACTCTTCTATTCACTCCAAACGGTTCATACTTACTGATTTATTTATTTTTCCTACAAATTTCCAGACGGCGCTGGACGTCTTTGTTGAATTAGAAAAAGTGGGTTTACTGTCTCGATCAGATCTACAAGAGCTGCATTCAATACTGATGGAAGTGAATCTACAGCTGGCATCGACTGTCGAGCAATTCGCGCAAGGTACTGACTGGGCATTCTTTGAATGACCGCTCGAGCTTACAATACCTGTATTTATGTTTGACTGATCACTCGAGTTGAGAAAGCGATACAAAATGTGTGTAGCCTTCACCTGAATTCCGGGGTGCCCGAACAGAGAGTCCTTGTGGAGGGCTGGGGGTGTCCACATCAAACCATAAGACATGCCATCATAGCACTGTGTTCTTTCCAAATTCATCAAATCCTTCTCACTTGTAGGTGCATCTCTGGAGGCAGCCGGTCCACCTCCTGCTCGCCCCCTCAATGGTTTCCAGGTGCGTCTCTGTATGCGTCTGTTTGCTCGGGAATTCCAAGGGTAAAATTAGCCGCTCGACTGAGTGTAATTTCTTCCTGCAGCATGTCAACAACTCCCCTCTTGAGTCCATATCTGAGACTGGAGACAGCAGTATGTATTGAAAACGCTATTATTGACAAGCCATGGCATTTTCATATATAGCCGCTAAGTTATGACCGTTTTGGTTGTTTGTTTTTTTTTCCTTAGATGAAGGTGGCCATTTTCCCGCCGATGCAGAAACAAAGCCCGAGCCTTCTTCGCTTTCTGATCAGGTATCCGTTTAGATGTGCGCTGGAAAATTGACCAAACAAGTAAAGAAATACTAATTAGAAGAGATTTTGTCCCTAGAAATATGGGGAAAGAATCTGCCAATTGAGTTACGTTTTTTTAAAAATAAGATTATTTACCTGGTGCAACTTTGAGGTTGATTTTGAGTTGTGAGCCACTGGTATTAAGTAACATTCTTTCTTAAACTAAATTTTAAATGTTTTTTTTTTTAATATTTGACTCAAAAAACTAAGGTCTGGCAGGTATTAATTTCTTTTTTGCCAATTCTCATTCTATATGGCAGAAAACATTCCAGGAACTGGCGGGTGTAATAACTCAATTATTTTTAGGCTTTTTTTTTTTTAATACAATAAAATGGCAGCATAGGGATAATGCACATCCAAACACAGGCAGCACAGCAATGCTTGTGAGAAGGGTCAAAATGAACTCTGGGAGTTGTATTGTTGACAAAATGGTGCCCTAGTGGGGCTGACGGCGGAAAAAAGTCACAACTGTTCAAGTAAGTGCAGTCCGATGTTTTCACTGGAAATAAGAAACATTAATTTTTTAAGAGAGCTTTTTTTTTTTTTCACTGTGCAGCCGAGAGGTCATTCATCCGGTAACTTTCATGATCGTCTCAATTATTTATATTTGTTTGTGTGCTTGTGCTGCAGACCGAGTACTACGCAATGAATCACATCCCTCACGGTCTGTGCGTAATCATCAACAACGAGGAATTTTCCGTAAGCAAGCTGAAAAAAAGGGGTGGAACTCAAGCGGACGAGAGTGCGTATTTTCATCAAGTCACTCAGCTCAACTCGACAAATGAACAATGTTATATTATTGGTGCGAATCGCAGAAGTGTTTTACTCTGAGAAAACCTGATCCAGATGGCTCCCTCACCTCCAGTGGTTTTGCCCCTAACGATGAAGCTGTTATCTGCATTGCTGCCCCTCCAAGGAAAAGATTCAAGATAGTCATCAGGCCATTAGAGTCAGCACATTGGATTAGTGGTTTGTACTTTCTCCAGGTACTCCAGCTGGCGCCCACATTCAAAAAGCAGTAAGGTGATATTAGCACTCTAAAATGTCTTAGGCGAGTGAAAACGGTTGTTTGTCTTTGAATGGCTGGTGACCAGTTCTGGTTGTAGCCCGCCTCTCACCCAAAGTCAACCCTGGTTTGGTTCCAGCTCACCTACGACCGTCATAAGGACAAGCTCTGTACAAAATGAAAATAGTTGTCATGACAATCAACACGCCACTTCAGAAAGTGGCGTCAATGCAATCACAAGGCCGTTTGTCCAACATCCAGACAAATAATGTTCAACTTTGGTCAAAGGTTGGAAAGAACGCAAGTTATAGGCTTTGATAAGAAATTGAAGTGAGCATCAATCTGTGTTCTTGTTACATTGACCACATCGGCCACAATTTTTCCTCCAGTTCTCATCATCTGCTCTAGGGGTCTCTCTTTTCAAACCATACATTTTCTAGACCGCTGGGGTCATGAATAAGCTGGAGCCTATCCCGGCTGACTTTGAGCAAGAGATTCACAGTCGCATTTAGTCTTTGATAAAGCTGACATGCATTGGAATGTGGGAGACAACTGGAGTACCTGGAGAAAGTGCGTGCAAGTGCAGAGACAACGAGCCGACTCCAGACAGGAAACGGCCAATGCCACAATTGAAACCCTGAGCCTCAGAACTAAACAGGATAAGATGGATAGAAAATGGATAATGACCCAACAAGTCAAAACGTTTTTTTTCCCCCAATTCCACAGGGGCTCTTGACTCACTGTTCTCCAAATTTGGCTTCCAAGTGATTGTCCATAGCAACTTGACAGCAGAAGAAATAAGAAGGGAGCTAAATAACATCGCTACAAGAAACTTTTCTGAGGATGATGCTCTGGTGAGCAAGATGGCACCTTTTTTTTTTTTTTGAACTAATGCTTTTTTTTTTTTAATCTTATATTTACATGTGATACCAAGATAAACAATTGTCATCAGGCTAAAAAGTACACTCTTCATCATTTTGTTTTTAGGTTGTGTGTGTGCTCTCCCATGGGGACAATGGCTGTGTCTATGGGACCGACGGGGAAACAGTTTCTTTACAAGAACTGACGCAGCCCTTTACAAGTGGATTTGCCCCCACCTTGGCAGGAAAACCTAAACTGTACTTCATCCAAGCGTGTCAGGGAAAAGCCTTACAGACTGCATCCTTGCCATGGTCCTCAAAGCCAAGAGGGGTTGCTGAGGACACACGGAATCAACTGGAAAGTGATGCGGGCCCCGTCCAGGACGAGACGGTGGCCTCGGATGCCGACTTCCTGCTCGGCATGGCCACTGTGCCAGATTGCATGTCCTTTCGAAATACTAACACGGGTTCCATCTACATCCAAGAGCTGTGCAAGCAACTCAGACGATCTGCTGTGAGGTGAGATAAATGGACTGCAGTAGCTTTTGTGATTCATTCAAATATATGATTACATTTGCTCTCTTGGGCGTCATGCCAGTAATCCGCAACCCTCTCGTCTCAAGGTGGCAATCGCAGAGTTACTCACAATAAGATATTTTTGCAACATTTATCCTCTGACACCATTATTAATTTACTGTACAATAAAAACATTAAGCAGTATTGAAAGAAACCTTGGAATTTATCAGACATTGAATTGAATACTTCATTGTCAAATGTGCTGTATGTATGTGTAACATACAGCACAGATGACATATCGACAGACAGACATATAACACTGTTCCTTTTAAATTGAAAAGAAAACTTCCATTTAAAAAAAAATTTCAAAACACACCTTCACATCAAGCACATGGGGAAAAAAGTGACATTGTGCACTGGCGTTTCATTTTTTTATTGCTGTGCTAGTGTTCCTTCAAAACACTGCACTGCTGTGGTATTATGCTTGTTGTCCTCGAAGTATGTCCCTTTTATAAGTTGTCATGTCTTGTGTTTGATGTTTGCAGCCCACAGGGGGAAGATATTCTCACTGTCTTGACACGAGTGAATAGGGAGGTCAGCAGAGGAGTGTTTAATCACGCCAAGCAAATGCCTCAGCCCAAATACACCCTCACTAAGACATTGATTCTAAGGTTTGCTGATGAGGACCAAGTGAAACTCTCCTGAAGTGCCATATTGCCTGATTTCCGAAACTCTCCTAAAGTGCCATATTGCCTGATTTCCAATAAGACTGCATTGTATTATCACTGTGCCTATGAAATGATGCACTGATGCTGATGTTTACAAAAATCTGAAAACAACTCTTGTGATTTTGTCTTTTTTTTAAATTCCTAATTGTGGATGAATTTGAAAGTATTATTTTTTTGTCATTTGTCACTCAATATGAAATATATGTTGTTTAGAGAATTTGCCTGGTGTGGAATATATATTTATTGTCGTGGCCGAAAGAACGAGATCCCAGATACAAGCGGCCGAAATGAGTCTCCTCCGCAGGGTGTGTGGGCTCTCCCTTACAGATAAGGTGAGAATCTGGGTCATCTGGGAGAGGTCAGAGTGGAGCTGGAGCCACTTCTCCACGTCGACAGGAGTCAGATGAGGTAGCTTGGGCATCTGATAAGGATGCCTCAGGGGCGCCTCCCCGGTGAGGTGTTCTGGGCATGTCCCACCTGCAGGCGGACCGGGGACAATCCAGGACACACTAGAGAGACTACAGTATAATAGTGTAATATTTTTATTAGGTCGCCATGAAATGAGAAGCTGTTCTCAAATGTATTTTCCTTGGATAAATACAAGTGATAAAAATAATTGACCGCGGCGCCTGTTATCGCACCACAACAGAGCAAACAAGTTTAGCCGGCACCGTTCGTAAACCCCAAATGACGTTCTCACCGTAAACCGAGGCCCCGACTGAGCAAACGTATCCCGCCGACGGACGCCATGAAGGCGGTGTTTGAGTTGGAAGAAACAATGCTTTAATAATAATAATAATAAAGAAACAATACATGTACTAGTTTGATTAATATATTCACTACGTTCAAAGAACAATCTGGGAAAAAATAATTGGCTTTTCTGATAATAATGTTGAGGGAACGTGTTCTAAGGTGACCTCATACAGAGGTGTTTACGCAATAAACTAGGAGCGTGAACTGTAGAAAAACGATGACATACGTTGCGCGGTCTCGTCATGTCTTGATTCCACTGGTGATCAAGGCTGGGCGAGTCCGCATGAGTGGATAGTGGAGTGGGTGTGAGAGACAGATTCCTGTGGGCTCCACCCAGCTGCTCGGGATCGGCTCTGTTCCGGGAAATGTTCGAGTGCAACGCGGAGTCTCGCGGGGCCCAAGACCCACTCTGAACTAACTGCTCTTTTCCACGACACAAAGGAAGGAATTCGCGTTTTGAACTCTCCGTGGGACCCTGCACTCGGTACGTTGTGCTCCATGTGTCGTTGGGTTTTGTTAAAATGTCGTGTAGCGTTTAAAGACTGACTGTGAATGTGGAATGTTTAGCTCAGTGCGTAGTTTGAAACACCCCCCCCCCTTTGTTTTTTTTGTCCGAGCCTCGCGGATAGTTTTGTGAGTGGATTTTTAAGTAGGAGGATTAAATGCATAGATTTTGAGCAACTGCTCCACCTTGTTCAGATTGAAAGTTACACCGACACTGGGCCATCGGGGAAAAAGGTTACATAAGGGGGAGGGGGACACGAGATTTTAAAAACAATAAAAAGAGGTTTTGAGAAAATCTAAACGTGTACTTCGGGACATGTGTTTTATGGCGTATGTACAGAAAATAGGTCTTTCTTGTCTTTACAACTGTATGATTGACCCGATTTGGGGGGGGGGGGGGGGTACAC
>CAAKHF010004892.1:0-20416 GCA_901007745.1 Hippocampus kuda
ACTAGTGTGTCACTCTGAACCCAACTAGTTTACTAGTGAGGAAACATGTGTATCACTAGTTAACAAGTAAAGTGAAATGAGCCCAACTAGTGTAACTAGTGGATATCTCTACATTGACTAGTGAACATGTTCACGTTTTGATACCGTCTAGTTAACGTGTAAGGTCAAATCGATTGCAACTAGTTTACTAGTTTGGATTTCTGGATTCACTCGTCGACATGTAACCAATAATGGGCATCCTCTAGTGAACTAGCTGCAAATCCTCAGGACAACTTGTAAACTAGTGTAAAACATGCAAATGAAGTGGGTGTGATTATGACAAAATCTGAATCCCGATTGGTGTATTTTAACTGCAGATCCAATAGGAATCCTGCAGCCACATTTCTGCCCCACCTCCCCATTATTTTTTGTGCAACTAGCTTACTAGTGAGCAGGTTGGCATCCACTAGTTCTACTAGTGAACATTTTAGACCTCACTAGTTGCACTAGTGCGACATTAAATGTCACACTAGTGCAACTAGTAAATATTTGGGGCATCACCAGTGAACAAGTAACATTTTTGACACTCACTAGTTAGATATCAAGGCGTCATGGGGCTTTAACTAGTCAACTAGCTACTGTTTTATCCGCCACTAGTAAACTAGTGAGTATTTCAGCTCGCACTTGTTTACTAGCGCAGGAAATCACGGTCACAAGTTCACATGTTAGAATAATCCATGATTGACAAGTTAACATGTTGCTGATAATGAATGACTAGTGAGGATTTCTGTGCAACTAGTTCGACAAAGTGTGTCACTAGTGTGGCTGAGTGTCGAACTAGTGCTGAAAGAGCTCGAACTAGTGCAACACACTCATGTCTGATATCAGGGATTTGGAATAAATGCTCAAATGGCTTGCCATAAGGTAGTACAGTAACACAAACCAAAAAGGTGTCGCTGCCTTACTTATTCTTAAAACTCCATAGTAAATCTCCTCATGCTCAAAGAACTACTTAATATTACTTATTTAATACTGAGGATCATGCAGAGAAATGGCTTCCTGCCGGGCCATGTAGACCAGCTGATAATATATTTGAAAAATAAAATGCAAGCCTTGGCAAAAGTGTTTACTGTTATATACAGAACAATCACAGCAGCAAGTTTATTGAATGTGGAAAATATAAATGTTTAATAGTTGTGTATATGTTTATGTACCACGAAAAAGAGAATGGTGAATATTGTTCAGATATATGAGGCTCTTTATCAAAAAGGTTTGCTTACATTGGTGTTTCAATGCATGAAAAGAACCAAATTATTCAGATCCTAACATAACGGAATGTGTAAAAAGAGAAGCAGCCTGTTCTGTTTCACTTTGTTTATGCTAGAATACGAAGAAAACAAGCTTCGTTTGATATCAGTGGAATGAGTAAACCTCAGCCATCCGTGACCTAAAAAAAGTGACATCGACAATCCTTCCTCTCCTATAGCAGCCGATTTCTCTCATGTGCTGGACTATTTCTATCTCACGCAAATTGTTGATGCCCCCACCCACACACAACAATGACCACACCCTTGACCAAGTCATCTCGGATTCAGTCACCATCAATAATCTTCTGGTTGTCTCTGATCACAGCATTTATCTCCATGGATGTTTCCTGTCCTTCCCCTTTTCTCGTGTTATACACTTCCTCAATTAAAAAAAAAAACAAAAAAAAAACATGAACTCTGCTGTGTTATAGTCTGATTTTCAACATTTGGCTTCTGTTCGTCCTCCAACAGTCCACGTTAGCAATTGCTCAACTCAACTAGAGCTCTTAAAACACAAGAGTGCATCAAAGCCCTGGCTAATAGGAAAGAGGTAATTGTATCATGGAAGTATGTTTATGATACATGACGTTGAAATGATGTTGTGATTGGGATCATAGTTTCTGGCATAATTAGTGTTTAAACTATAAATACAGGCAAATATAAACACTTCCAGGGAGGAAGTCAATTCATTTTATTTTCTTGCTATTCACAGCAGGCGTGGTGTGTACGCTTTAGGGTGTACACAACCAGTCCAAGTAAAGAATCATAAAGTCAAAATCTGAGAACGAATATAAATTCAGGTGGAGTCTCATCAAGGTCTTCCTTGGCACTCTCTGTATCGTGCGTGACCCAGCATTTGATATCCTAGCAGAGAGCCACTTACTGTATATATCACATCCTTCTGCGGAAAGTCTGCCACAGGGCAACAGTGTCTTACGGAAAGATTCACATAATATCCCATTTTGGGTTTAAATTGAAGAGCCGATGTTTGACATAAAGTGACTTCATCCTGAGGATTTTCATCAGGGTACCAAAGTAGTCTAGTCTACACCCGAGGTCAATTGTTAATGTGTATGTGTCATGCAGAAGGAAATGACATTGTGATATTTTAAAATCTGTTTGAGAGTGGGTCACCTCTTGCCAGTAGGTCTTGATGGGGGAGGTGCAGGGATCCCGGACACAACAGGAGATGGGAACTTTACCCATCCAGTCTGCCTCACTGCGAACTCCACAACACCTAAACTGATCAGAGGGGAAAAAAAAGTCAAACTCAAATGCTGAGCAACACCGTTGAATTGGGCAGAGGTAACATGTTAGTAGTCATATATTTCAACAATATTTGTTCAGAATAAGAACATGGAGTCATCAAGATGCCTTAAAGTTTGATTTGAATGAAGAGATGATTACCAAGTGCTGGACGGCATCAAAATCCTCTTTAATGGTCTGGTTCTCTCCAGGACCGGACTGCCTGTAGACCGCCAAACTTTGTGTCAGGTCTTTTTCAAAGTATGTGTCGATCTGTACAGTAGACAAACTCAGTTATCTGCAATATCCCAGGACCTTGGACAGTGAAGAGACAAAGATCGCCTTCAAGCAGAATCAGAACAATTGTTATTTGACTTGGCCTAATGGGCTTTTCCACCATTAAAAAATGTGATGATGGGCTACTGACAGTTCAGCATATTCTGTGCAATAAAAACAGTTTACTACCACTCTGCTGTAAACCAGGAATACACAAGCC
Organism: Hippocampus kuda; assembly: GCA_901007745.1. Taxonomy (NCBI): domain Eukaryota; kingdom Metazoa; phylum Chordata; class Actinopteri; order Syngnathiformes; family Syngnathidae; genus Hippocampus; species Hippocampus kuda. Next base: position 3,028 of record CAAKHF010004892.1, read on the forward strand.
ATGGCCAGCTCTATCAGCATCAGGATGAACAGCAGGATGAAAAACTGCAAATGGATAAAATCAAAGTCATATAGGATGATTAGGAAATAAATTCAAGCTTGTTTTTAGATCATACAGCCAAAAAACACAACAGGGACAAATAAAGAGACAGTGCTCTTTCTAGTTGTCAAATGGTTTAATACAATAACAAACTAAACAGAAAGACCCGAGTGGCTTATTATTGTGGTCATAACCACAAAGCATTGATATTGCTATGGTGTGAGTTTTGTGTTTTGACTTCACACCCATGACATTTTTGCGTGAGTGTTTAGTGCCTTGCTTTGGGCCACCTACTCAGGAAGCAAGCGAGGACCTTTCCTTCCAAATTCTCGATATTGTATGTTGGTCTGCTGCAGGATTTGAATCAATCACAATCAAGTTCCCATATCAGGCTGGGTGAAAACCACGAATCCTAACCATTTCGATGAGACTATGAGGGAAATAATGGGATTGTCTTCAACCGAGGCATTACATTAAAATATACGCTTGAATCTAAGCTCATAATATACCATCCATTAGTCTCTACCTGGTTGTCTTACAAAAGACATTTCACCTCTCATTTGAACATGTTTCATCAGTTCATGCACATGCCTTGGCCAGAGCAGTCATTCACGCCTTGTGCCGTCTCAGTATCTCAATGACAGTGTCAAAATGGTCCATCATTACTTTTGTGAAGCATTTCTTGCACTGACTCTATTTACATTGTTGAGTTGTACCTTGGCTTATACCAGGAGTGTGATTTTTGTCACTGGCCACATCGTAGTTATAGTTTCCCTTGGATAGCCATTATGACTTTCAACCCATTTAAGATCCCTCATATGATCACATATACACAACCGAATTCCCCCCCGCCCCCAAAAAAAATGTCATCAGCTATATATTTAGTTTATTTTGAAAGGGGCATTGTAACAAAAAAATCCTTGCAATCTCGCAATGTTATTAAAAGTGAAAACAATTTGCAACTTTGGCAGTTGTGCAATAAACATTGACGCCAACACACGATTTGCCTTCTGGGGCCACATAAAACGATGTGGCGGGCCAGATCTGGCCCCCGGGCCTTGTGTTTGACACCACTGGCTTTGCCCATGACTAGTGAGAATATATCATCAGGATTTGTACTCACGCTGATGAGAAGGCAGCGATTCTCCTTCATGGCTCCAAGCACACCCAGATAACACACGCAGGTAACAATCGTACCGGTGACCACCAGGGTGTTGGCGGGGTAGATGGACCAGAAAGTGGTGACTAGAGATGCAAACTTGGAGTGTATGGCCTGAAATATCCCAAAGGCAACCACAAACGCACCACATAGCTCCAGCACAGACAGGAAACAACACCTTACGTTATCATTGTGGCCATCTCGTTTGGAGTTTGAATTCAATTGACAAATACCAGAAAATTCAGAGGATAAACTTGCCATTTTCAGCACTTACCCAGCACAGGAAGTTGAGAAATATCATCAGGTTTTTTAAACGATTTACACAGGAGCGATCCATTGCTTAATTCTACGAGATCGCAAGCACTTCAGATTAGCGTCCTGGGAGCAACAGAGATGTGTTTGACAGAAAAATAGAGAGACTGCTCTCTTTGGTGCCAGTGTGTTTACACCACAATAGTGTTTGATATGGTGACATTGAGCCATAAACACAATGAGCACTTGTGACCTATTCAGGCCCCAGTTACACATGGTTGCTTGAGTTTGCACACTCAACTTTGTTTCAACTTCCTTCATTATGTTCCGAGTCTCCTGAAATGTCAATAATTGTGAGCGAACCTAATGTACCGATACTTATTTCCAGTTTTCTAAATTATGTACACAAGTATTGCATTGAAAACATAATTCACTGTCCAAGTTCAAGCAAAAGCTGCACATATTAAACGCTAACAGTAAAAAAAAAATGCTTACAGTATTTTCTTGTCAACTGTTTACATCATATCCTATTTTTTAAATTATTTTTGTCTCTAGCTAATACTCATTCATTCATCTTCCGAACCGCTTCATCCTCATTAGGGTCGCGGGGGGTGCTGGAGCCCATCCCAGCTGTCTTCGGGCAGTAGGCAGGGGACACCCTGAATTGGTTGCCAGCCAATCGCAGGGCACACAGAGACAAACAACCATTCACGCTCACGGTCACACCTAGGGACAATTTAGAGTGTTCAATCAGCCTGCCATGAATGTTTTTGGAATGTGGGAGGAAACCGGAGCACCCGGAGAAAACCCACGCAGGCCCGGGGAGAACATGCAAACTCCACACAGGGAGGCCGGAGCTGGAATCGAACCCGGCACCTCTGCACTGTGCAGTCGACGTGCTAACCACTGGACTACCGGGCCGCCTCTAGCTAATACTGTATTAACATTATTGTGTCTAAGTGGCACACTAAAACCAGTTGACAAGAAATTGTAAATTCACTCTTTCAATATCAACAATGTATTTTTTTTGTTATCCTGCAGCATTTTCTTTATATCTTTAGCGTAACACAAAGCACCTGCTATTTCCAACACATTCAGCATTTAAAAAAACAAACAAAACAAAACATTTGAATGACTCATCATCAAGCAAAAGATGAAAAGGGCTCACCTGAAACCCCCTTTCTGGTAACGAATCACAAAATCAGATGTGGCTCACAGTTTCTTGTTCTCTATGTTCCGTGGTGCCGACAGATGAAGCGAAAAGTAAAACGAGATGAGTGGAGGACAGACAACAAGCAGCGACAAATATGTCAGAAACTGTGGCTTCTGTCCATATTTGCACAAAATTACAATGTGCAAACAAAAAATGAGCTGAATCAATTCATTGAGGTAAAGATCAGTGTCAAAAGAAATCAGGAAAACTATCATTTACAGTTCAGAGTAATTCCATTGCCTAATGTATTTACCTGCACTAAATCAATTGAGCTTTCCCATGAATGGACATGATCAACAGTCAACAGCTTTGATGGTCCAGGGCACTTCTCACCTTACAAATGTTACTGTGGATGAATGTTTTCATTAAAAAAAAAAAAAAAAAAACTACTGACATTACTGAGAGAAGACAAACTCTTTCCTTCCATATACTTCAAATAAATGAAAATAAAATGAGCTGTAGTGTTTTGTCTTTTCTTGCATCATCTGTGCTGCACACAAAGTTATCCACTAATTGTGTAAAAAATTCTCCCAGGAAAGCAACACCTTTTTTTTCACTCCACTATCATCACGCGCAAACATGACACTATTTCTGTCTAAGGACCAGTCTGATTAATTCTTGGACTGACCAGAACCTCTTGTTGAATGCCTGATGTTTATCGTTGTCTCATCCTTAACGCCGGTGTGTTTCAAGTCTCAATGTTGGCTTTATTGTTCTTTGTTTGTTTTTTTTTTTTTGCTTTTTTTTTTTGTCATCAGTCTTAGTTGATATTCTTTGGTTGATTAAAATTAAAATGATCTGCCTGGCTCCTGCGAGTGTGTGAGTCTAAAAAAAGTATCTGTGAAAAAATTTAGGATGGTAAAACAGCGAGATAGCAATGTATCTTAAAATACAGAGCACACCATTTTTTTTAGAATGAAGAAATGGAAATGACAGTTTCATTGTTATATATTGTCTTTTGGCTCCCCCTACTGGTAAAAATGATTTAACAGTTTATAGATGACTTCCACAGCCTGTCAACTAGCTGAAACGAATTTAAAGCTCAACAGTAGTCTATTTTCATCTTTAGGCTGAATGCGGGGTGTAGTGTGTGAATGTTGGTGAAAAGTAACAATAAAAAACTCCTGTGAGGTAATAAGATAAGAAACAAAACAACATAACCAGCATAGATTACAGCTTCATGTATTTTGCCATTCCTTTTATATTATAGCAATCGAAAGCTGTTTATCTCTTGGCGGCCCGGTGGTCCAGTGGTTAGCACGTCGACCTCACAGTACACAGGTCGTGGATTCGATCACGGCTCTGGGCCTTCCTCTGTGGGGTTTGCATGTTCTCCCCGTGCCTGCGTGGGTTTTCTTCGGGTACTTCGGTTTTCTCCCACATTCCAAAAACATGCATGGCAGGCTGATTGAACTGTCTTTCTGAATTGTCCCTAGGTATGAGTGTGATCATTGATGGATTGTGTGCTCAAGGATTTTCAGTTTCAATTTGTATTTTGTTCAAGTGCAAAACTTTTGACCCCAATTTAGCTCGAAATAGAACTGCAAGGTAACAAAGTTGCAGGGGGGTGTAATATTACAACTCATTCGTGTTGCTAAACGTTGGACACAAAATCAAAGGTTACATTTTAGAACGTAAACGTTGACTGTAGCTGAGATAGATGTAGTGAGTAATGTGCTCCAGAAGGGGGCAGTAATTTAATTTAACTGCATCGCAATATCCCATACAAACCTAAGGAAGAAGAAGCCCTACAAATACACAATACATAAATAGTAGACGGATATCGAGCTAGCAAATGAAGATGTCCTTTGCTGCGATTGACCATTTAACCGTGGTGTATGTTTCTTTTTGACGGTGATAATGATTTCCGTAAGCTACATCCTGTTATGTGGGCAATTCCTTTTGTTAGTTACAGTAATTCTTTTACAATGTTTGGAAGGGATCCAATCCCAAAACTCTTCGACCACAGATGTAACTCCTGCTTCTCTTGGTCCTGGTTCGACAATTGTTCCGTTCTCCGAGCAAACCCTAGAAACTGTCAAATATGAAGTACCACTGGAAAGTACGAATTACACAGACGCCTTTGAGTACACGGGTCTGTCACCGGTCGTCCTCTGCAGTTATTTGTAAGTAGCCTCTGTAATGCTAAGATGCTAACACTAGTGGTAAAACATTGACACGTTTAAGCAGTCGTGGTATTACACGACGTGCATTAAAAACTCAGCTTTTATAATTGCGTGTAGTTGGCACTATTAGCCTATAAGCATTATGTTTTGCTTCGGTTTGACACAGAACTGTACGTTTATATATTTGGCTCATTGTGTTTAAAATTACTGCGGTTCCCCTGTGCAAAATACTCACAAGTAATAACGTTTTCCAAGATGACGTTATAAATCAGACAATGCCAACTTCCATTCCTGACAAAGATAACTCCACTCCTGTTTTTTTTTCTTGATAAAGGCCAGAGGAGTTCATCTACTGTCAGGACCCTGTGGATCATGCTGGAAATCATAGCGCCTTTCTGGAAATGGGTCATGGGTGTGTAGTGGTAAGTGTAACTTGCTATGTAGCCTAAAGTTGTGGTCATAACTACACATATGGGAAAGAATGGGATACATTTTTTAAAAGAACTGTTTGCTTCTTAGGTTGACTCATATGATAAACATTTATCAATTGTCATACATTAATAAAGAAGAACACTACACACGTAGCACTTTCTCATTTGTTGTAAAGTGGCATGATAACTTCCAGTTGGCAAGTAAGTACAGAAGGACAGCTGGCACAAACGATTATTTTGATAATCGATTATTCACAGAGCATTTTTGCGATTCGTTGACAAATCGGATCATATAAAAATTGCAGCATATTAGCAAGCGGCTGCTTGCTAATATTAAAGTTTGTTGAAAGATGCAAGTTTAGAATCGGAAGCGTGCCATCTGGCTTAGCTCTGTGCGACAGGTATCTGTCACTCATTCCTGGGGTAATGTAGTGCTGCGTAATCATATTATGATATGATTGGTAGGATTTAAAAGCATCCATCGTGCCCTATAACGTAACCGTTTTCATAATATTATTTTGATATGTGGGCTCGGTATTTGTTTAATGGTGGCAGCGACTCAGCTGTTCCAGCCTGACCTACTCAGTCTTCGAAGCTATGGCGTCAACCGGCTTGGTAGTCAGCGGATTTGAAGGCTCAGAGGAGTGAAGTTTGAATAACGTACACACACTCAGGCAGCACAAGCTAATGTCATTTACATTGGGTTAGCTTTGTTACGACGAAGGTTGCACCTGTGCATTTCACTCTAGACATGACTAATTTACACCCACCGTTAAACTAACAATTTTTTAAAATTCTTGGTTTGAGCGGTTATGACTAGAGAGGGACACGAGTGATGATGTCGCAACATCGCTGCTCAATACTCGTCGTAAGTGCAATCAATCATTAAAATATCTGGGGAAAACACAGACATCTAGAAAACAAATAAACGTATAGAAAATGTGCATCTCACCTCCCAGCCCAACAGCATGTTCCAGCCCTGTTGCTCCACACATTTCTTTGACAGGATATGATTGTTTATATAATGTTGAACAATAAAATTGTAATGTGTTCAAATGCAATGTCAGTGTTGTTTTTTTTTTTTTAAATCCCTCTAGACAAAAAAAAAAAAAAGTACCTAAATATACCATTCAGGCCCCGGATAGATAAGGACTTTCGTTGCGTGTAATAGTATTGACAAAACCTTAGTGATACCACCATTATTAAATTATATTGAAAAAAAAAATACTCTCGCCAAAGCATTTTTAGCTGTGAATGTTTCATGATTTTTAAAATTGATCCGAAATCTCTGTGCGACGAATACTGTGGAACTCACCGTAAATACAAAATACCGAGGTCACACTGCAATAGATGAGAGTAGTGGTCACAAATTAAAATCTGCGATTTTGTGAATCCGTAATGTCAAATTCCTCCGGCAGACACAAGCTCTGAAACCCCTGCTCCGATTGACCGAAAATTTGAGCTGTAGTGTTGTGACATCTCTATCAAATACAGCAAGTTTTCTTAAAATCAAAACATGCTTGGTTAAAATTGTCATTTAAAAATATATATATATTTTGTATTTTTTGGGAATGGAATGATCCACTGATGTGTTTGAGGAGTGTATGCTGTGTCCATCTCTGAACACAACTTACAACGTGGGGTTTGATTGTTTTCTTTGAACAGCACCTGATTCATTGTTTTCATTGATAGTGGGGAGGACAGACGAAGAAAGAAGTGAACCACACACCAGTTGTCTGCACTGCACTTGATGAGATTGAATGTGCCGGGCGCAGAGAATTCCTGAGAGGGAATGTACCCTGCATCAAGTAAGCTGCTGGATAGAATAGATGAAACGCTGAAAATTTTACTTTCTGCTAGCCTGATCAGCTTGATCGGATCAGCCTATATTTTGCATAATTTCCCATCACTGATTAGATTCGCAATCCGGCTGGTTGATTCCGAGGATGTTCTACGCTGCCATCATGCGTGTTTAAATCTGAACGATAGTTTGTTTTTGGCCCTGTTGTGTGTCCTTGTGAGCGAAAGACGGTGAAGAATATGAGACTCACGGAGCCTCACAAGAAACGTGCCCCAACAGAAAGAGACATTGAATTCTATGGATGCTTTTGTCTGACCGAAAAACGATTCTCTATCTGACAAAGTGACTGCTGCACAGGTGACAAATGTGTCTCGCAGCACGTCCAGTTAATCCGCTGAAGAAAAGAGTGGAGGCTTGTGATTATATTTTATTTTATATTACCTTCCACCTCTTCCAGCTCTGTTGGGTCATGAATCCCCAGACTCATTTTGTTATTACAAGCCATTCAATAGCATTTAACTTATTTTCATGATTGGCCTATTCATGAGCATACATCAGCATATGTTTAGAGGAATAGGGCATTGTTATGACAGTATACCACGTAAATAGGTGTGTGCTGGAAATGGGTAAACTACTATCAGTGAGTCAGCCTGTGGGATGGAGCTGTTGCGTCGCCGCCACGCTGAGCGCTATCCCACTTTCCATCCATCCATCCATCCATCCATCCATCCATCCATCCATCCATCCATCCATCCATCCATCTTGTACCGCTCGGTATCTTAGTTTATCCCTCAGAAACATACCCCTTGAACCTATTGGCGGGTTGACATCCGAATTCACACAACTGTCCCGCCATCTTTTTATGACTACTTGGGCGAGAGTTTCTCAGAACTGAACATGTTAATCAGATAAAGCGTGAATGCATCTTTGATCCATAAAGTGCGATGCTTCATACACAGCAGACCACATTTTGAATTGAATTGACTTGAATACAACTTTATTGTCAAATGTGCTATATGTGTAACATACAGCACAGATGAAATTTCTTTCCACTCAACCACAGGAGAGAGAGGAGTCGCTGCAGGTGCCCGCCCCACCATCAAAAGAACAGTTAACATAAAATAATACAAAATAGACAAATAGACAAAATAATACAACACAACACATAAGACACAGACAGTCGTGCAATCTTAACCACTTTCATGCATACACTTTGTTGTCTGAAGCTGTTAGAGATGAAAGAGGAGTGAATATAAGTATCCTTTTCACCAGTGGATCAAAGACGTCATGCTGCAATCTGCACGTCTGCTACAAGCTAAACTTGAAAGCAACAAGAAGCTGTAGCATCCATTAACGAACGAAAAAGAGAGATTGGCTCTCTTCTCCTGTCCCATGTAAATCCGCTTCAATTCTAAGCCGCGACTCCCAGATTTGAGATGTTTTCATCAGAGTTATGAATTAGCAGTGTTATCAGTCCCCCAGAAAAACATATGGACAGTCACTTTTAATAACTTTAGGTGGTTTCGAATGACTTTTTTTTTTCCTTCCACAGATACACCGGACACTATTTCATCACCACTCTGCTGTACTCCTTCTTCCTTGGTTGTTTCGGGGTCGACCGTTTTTGCCTTGGCCACACAGGGACAGCGGTGGGGAAGCTGCTTACACTTGGAGGTTTAGGAATCTGGTGGTTTGTGGACCTGATTCTGCTCATTACCGGTGGCTTGATGCCGAGCGATTATAGCAACTGGTGCACTTACTACTGATCAGAAGAGCGATGCCTGAAGTTGAACCTTCCTCGTGTTGGATACTGCATTTTCAGAGAACAGAAATGGGATTTCAGGCAGGTTCCAAACTACCCAGCCGAGATCCAGTCAGGTTACCTATGGGGACACAAAAATACACGATTCTACTACCTGAGCTTTTTTCATGTGAAAAACACCCCGTCATGTGTACACGTCAGTCAAAAAACAAGCAGACAAAGAGCAAACATTGAATCTTCTCCACTTTCAAATCATTTCAAATCATATTTGTGAGACTGACCCACATGAGTCCACATAAAATTTTTTAAGTGTGGACAATTTCATGCAATATATTCATTTTATTCCCAACTCAATTGATGACGGCCTTCAGCTATGTTGGTTGCAGCTAGAACATTAATTCTCATTGCCGCAAGATGCATGGCAGTGGGTTTTTAAACTTCAGATGGTAGTCAAATATTTCACCTTAAGGAAACAAATAATATTGCTCACAGAGATGAAATTCACATCTGGAGCAACATCCTTCAAGTAACGCCATTTTCAACTTCAAATGATTTATTTTAGATTTGAGACCGGCATTTGCTCACCTTTTCCCTTGCGGGCAGATTGCTTTGCCACGTTATTTTCCTAATACTTTCATATACAGTATACACATAATGTGACTCCCTGCGGCAAGTATAGCTGCACGAGAAGATGGAGAAAAGTGCCCCCCCACCCTTTTCTGGTTGTTTGTATTACATGTTGGTGGTGAAGAGAAAAGTGCCCCCCCTCCCCCACTCTTTTTCTGGTTGGTTGTTTTACATGTTGGTGGTGACTGCATTTAAAAATAGATGTGTTAAATGTGACCAATCGGCATCTCCAAATCTGAAACAATGGCCCTGAGTCGGAAAAGGGTGGAGTGCCCTCTGCGGGTCGGGGATGAGATCTTGCCCCAAGGAGAGGAGTTTAAGTATCTTGGTGTCCTGTTCACGAATGAGGGCAGGAGGGAGCTGAGAGATCGACAGGTGGATGCCGACTTTAGTGGTGAAGAAGGAGCTCAGCCAAAAGGCGAATCTCTCAATTTACCGGTTGATCTCCGTTCCAACCCTCACTTTTGGTCACAAGCTATGTATGGGTCGTGACCGAAAGAATGAAATCCCAGCAACAAGCAGCCGAAATTAATTTCCTCCGCAGGGTGTCCGGGCTCTCCCTTAGAGATAAAGTGGGAAGCTCGGTCATCCGGGAGGGGCTTAGAGTCGAGCCGCTTCTCTTCCATGTTGAGACGAGCCAGATGAGGTGGCTCGGGCATCTGATTAGGATGCCTCTTGGACACCTCCCTGGTGAGGTGTTCCGGGCATGTCCCACCAGCACCAGGCCCCGGGAATGACCCAGCAGAGACTATGTCTCCCGGCTGGCCTGGGAACCCCTTGAGACCCCCGGGAAGAACTGGAAGAAGTGGCTGGGGAGAGTGAAGTCTGGGCTTCCCAGCTATAGTTGTTGTCCCCGCAAACCAACCTCGGAGAAGAAGTAGAAAATGGATGGATGGATGAATGTGACCATGTGAGTTTATGTAAAGGGAATGTTTTCAAATAATAAACCCATCAAGTATGACTTTGTCTCTCAATTCATGTATGCTTTCATGGGACATATCTATTAAAAACCAAGTGTTTGTTGGAAACCATGTTATGAACCACCCAGAAAAGATTTTAGAGAAACTGTATATTCTATTAGTTTCACAGGACAGAAGTTTACAGGCCTCCACGCCGCTCCTAAATGGTTGCATTTTGCTCCTAAAATTTGAGACTACACGAGTAAAATTTCCATCTACTCGCACATGTGCAAGCAGTAAATATACAGTATATATTTTCCTTTTCCATTTTTTGTTGCTGACATTCTGCTCCACACTTTGGATCAAAAGATTTGTACTGTATCACCAAAACAAAGCCGGCAGAATCAGAATGTTATGATGACGTACGAAAAACATGACTGGCACCCGCCACGGGCGAAAGACTACTTGGAAAAGCATGAATTATGTTGCTTGCTTTGGCTCGCCCTGTCGACCACAGACTGAAAAAAATAAAGGCAGTGATGCAAAGTGACGCTTTGTTGCCAGATTGTGATGTCCAACAATAAACAACAGCTGCAAGAGAGACTTATTCAGCTTGGATAAATAATTTGAGCTGTTACTAAGCAAAGTGTTATTAGATGTGTTTATTTTGTTTTTGAAAAAAAACAATTACAATGAAAGTGGGATGTTGTGTTCAACAAAAATAAAAACATTACAATGATTTGCAAATCATGTTCAATCTTTAATTGAATACACTTCAAACACAAGATATTTAATGTTCAAAATGATACACTTTATTGGGTTTAATCATGAACGTAGCATTATATGGCCACGGCACATTCCAAAAAAGATGGGACAGGGTCACGTTTACCACTGTGTTACATCACCAGCATTAATGATGCCCTCACAGATTTGTAAGTTGTCAATGTCATTGGGACTAACACAGACCCATAGCATCACAGATGCTGTTTTTTTTTCTGGCATTCCAGATAGTTCTTTTTCTCTTCGGCCCAGAGGACCCAGAGGCCCAGCATCCACAGTTTCCCAAAACAATTTAAAATGTGAATACATAAGACTACAGAACCCTTTTCCACTTTGCATCAGTCCATCTTAGAGGAGCTTAGTCCCAAAGAAGCCGGCAGCGTGTCTAGGTGTTGTTGATAAATTGCTTTTGCTTTGTGTAGTAAGTTGCACTTACGGATGTAGTGCCCAACCGTATTTACTGACATTGGTTTTCTGGAATGTTTCTAAGCCCATGTGATGATATCCCATACACATACAGTACTTGGTTTTTGATGTGGTGCCACCTGAGGGATTCAAGGTCCGGGCATTCAATGTTGGTTTTGGGCCTTGCCGCTTACATGCAGTGATTTCTCCAGACCTTTTGATGATGATATGGACTGTAGAAGACGAAATCCCTAAATTCCTTGCAATTGCACATTGAGGAACATTGTCCTTACATTTTTGGACTATTCTTTCACACATTTGTTCACAAAGAGCTGAACCTCGCCCCGTCTTTGCCTGTGACTAACAGAACAATTCAGGGAAGCTCTTTTTATGCCCAATCATGGCACCAACCCATTCCCAATTAGCCTGTTCACCTGTAGGATGTTCCAAACAGGTCTTTAATCAGCACTCCTCAACTTTTTCAATGTTTTTTGCCACCTTTCTCAGCTTTTTTGGAATGTCTTGCAGCCATAAAATGTTAATAATTACCAGTAATTCATTCATTCATTCATTCATTCATCTTCCGAACCGCTTTATCCTCACTAGGGTCGCGGGGGTGCAGGAGCCTATCCCAGCTGTCTTCGGGCAGTAGGCGGGGGACACCCTGAATTGGTTGCCAGCCAATCGCAGGGCACACAGAGACAAACAACCATACACGCTCACACTCACACCTAGGGACAATTTAGAGCGTTCAATCCGCCTGCCATGCATGTTTTTGGAATGTGGGAGGAAACCGGAGCACCTGGAGAAAACCCACGCAAGCCCGGGGAGAACATGCAAACTCCACACAGGGAGGCCGGAGCTGGAATTGAACCCGGTACCCCTGCACTGTGAAGTCGATGTGCTAACCACTGGACTACCTTACCGGTAATTGTTATTTCATAAAAACAATAAAGTTGGTCAATTTGAACATTAAATATCTTGTCTTTAGCAGTGTATTAAATTAAATATAGGTTGAACATGATTTACAAATCACTGTACTGTATTTGATTTGTGTTTAACAAAACATTGGGTTTGGGGATTGGGTCTCTCTCTCTCTCTCTCTCTCTCTCTCTCTCTCTCTCTCTCTCTTTCTCTTTCTCTATATAGTGCATACCAGTATATGAGCTCTCCTTCTTCAACACCCGGTGTTCCCCGAAGGAGCTGCAATTTCCTCCCACAATCCAAAGCCATGCAGTTGACGATCCAAGGCAGCTGTGTGATTTTTTTTTTTTTCCATCTGTTGGTGCAACCTGTTGCCAACTCTGTCATGCCCCAAAACCTTTTCTTCCTCACTTCAAAGCATCATCTATCGATCGGAATTGAATGAGAATAAATTTCTGAATGTTGCCCCACCCCCTCCTTGCCTTTACTGCAGATCACAATCTCATCTGTGCATTATGCCCATTATGGTAACCTTATCCAACAGCCAATCCATCATTATTGCAAATAATAATCTCCCCTGGCGGTAAGGTGTGATGTAGCTATTACATCACACCTTACCGCTTTTGTACTGCCCTCACTCCTCCTGTACTATTCTAACATACAGTGGCTTATGAAAGTATTTGGTCTCCTTGAACCTTTTGACCTGATGTCACATTTCAGGCTTCAAACATATATGTATATGTATACTGTATATATTTTTTTTTCAAAAGAGACAACAGTCATGAATTTGAATGAAATTCATATGATATTCTAAACTGTTTTTTTAGGAATAAAAAAATTACTTTTTAGACAGACCTTTTGCTGTGATTACAGCTGCACGTCTTTTGGGGTATGTCTCTATCAGTTTTTGCACATCAAGAGATTGAAACGTTTTCCCAGTCTTCCTTGCAAAACTGCTTGAGCTCAGCAAGGTTAGATGGAGAGCATTTGTGAAAGGCACTTTTCAGATTTTTCCACAGATTCTCAATTTAATTCAGGTCTGGACTTTGACTTGGCCATTCTAACACTTGGATATCTTTAATTTTGAACCATTCCATTATAGAGATGGCTTTATGTTTGGCATCACCGTCTTGTTTGAAGGAAAACCTCCATCCCAGTCTCAGGTCTTGGGCTCGGTTTTCTTTCGAAACAGCTCTATATTTGTATTTTTACTGCATCAAATCACCTCCCATGTTGTTGAAAAACATCATTTCTTCTTCCTCTTTGGGGTCAAGTGCAGTTCTCGTTTGCCTAACCCCGGGTGAAGTAGTCACAGTCTGATGCAAACAGCTGGTTTCATAAGTTCTTGCATGACAAATATTTCATTCAGAAAAACTCCTGCAAGCACTTCCAACAAAAATGAAAGCCTTTGATTTTTCTCGACAAGACCAAATATCTCCCAAGTGGATGAGAATTTACAAATTGACCATGTAAGCCATGCTCTAAATTTGGTGGCCTCTAAATGTCGTTCTCCGTGGAATAGACTGTATGCCCCACTTTTTTTCTTTTTGCCTGATTAAATGTCTTTGATGGTAGCTGCTGGCAGCAAGTTGCCAGGCGGGAAGACAGCACACCATAATTTAGTACAACACTGTCAGCGGAGTGTTATGGGATCGATGTGAGTCTCTGCTAGGAGGAAGGTGAAAGTTTATAAGACAGTAGAGAGGCCGGCAATGATGTACAGATTAGAGAGGAGGGAGCCCTATCCCGATATCCACACTTCCACACTTGTGCCCCTTTCATTGCACGTTCCTGTCGATGGTGCAAGTGTGTAGGTTGTACCTATTCTCCAAAGTGCTCTGTCGCCCTGCCCCATTTGAATCCTTGATCCTCACTTGAGCTTAGCCCGCATCTATAACCCATCAGTTGAAGCATATTGACCAAAAAAAGCGTGAAACTGGTTAATTTCTGTGGAATACCTTTGCCTAAAATAATGGCTTTTCAAGTGTAAATATCGACTCATCACAATGTATATGTGAAATTTCAGTCAATTTTGAAGTCACCTATGTATTTTGTTCTAGTGTGGTTGCCGTACGAAGCGAGTTTTTGCCTCAGTGACCACCGAAGCTGCATTCCGCTTGGCCAGTTGGTGTCTGTCAGCCCGATAGGACTCTTTCTTCAGCTAGACGGCATCCCGTACTGGTGGAGTCCGCCCGAGGAATTGGGGACTGCCGTCTCAATAGTGGAGGCACGGAACATGGTCCACTTAATGTCCCCTGCCCCGGGACCTGGGCAAAGTTCTGCCTCGCACATCAGCTCGGGCTCCTTCTCTGTCAGGGAGTTGACATTCCATGTCCCAAGAGCTATTTTCTGTACCCCATGATTGAACCCCCAAAGTCCCTGCTTTTTGCCACTGTCCACCTCACAGGGGACCTGACTCCAAGACCCATCTCACGCATGCTAATCCCATGGGAAGAGTGACCCACGTTGCCTTTTTGGGCTCCTAGGATCATCGGGACACGCAAAGGCTTCAACCACGGTAAGTTGATGGCTCATGGAGAGGTTAATACAACTATCTACAGCTATTTACAAGCATGCTGGGAAGTGCGTGGCCTCACCATTGCTAAAGTATGTAGAATCCCCCAGGGACTCGTTTTGGACTTTATAGGTGGCTTTGAAGCGACAAAAGACGTTTTGGCATAGTGTTCTGTTGTTAAAAGTTGCATTTATTGTGACTATAAACAGTAATAATATCGTGTGTTGACTAATTTAGTGACATAGTAAGCAGGGTCTTGCAGCTACGGTGGAATATAATGTGGAATATACGTCTGACCCTTGAGATCGATGAATGGATTATTATTGCTCTTCCAACCCAGTATGCAGCATTGGTTTCAAAATATCCATCCATCCATTTTCTGATCCACTTATCCTCACGAGGGTCACGGGTGTGCTGGAGCCTCTCCCAGCTGTCTTCGGGGCAGCGGGCGGGGGACCCCGGAAGTGGTTGACAGCCAATGGTAAGGTTTCAAAATAATTTTTCAAAATCATGTCTCTTTTATGCTTTGCTTTCTTTTTCCATTTACCTTGCTATTGCCAAGTCAATTCTCATACTCGTATCTTTGTAAGTCCATCACAGATATACCTCAAGGGGACAACTTTATTCATTGGATGAGCTGATTAAAACACATAGAGGAACTGTCAGTTTAATGAAGTATTGAAAATAAAACTAACATTTGCTTTAGAGTAATGATAATGGCATTTCAAATTGTTTGAAAGGGTACAATTAGATGATTTTATATGTGCCTTTAAGGGTCTTTTTAAATATTGAACGAGAAAGGGTGAACCAAATCATTGCTATTTTGGTTTACATTTTTTATGTTCCCATACAACGCAGAGCGCGTTTGCAGTATAATTGGTCACTACTTTGTTTGAAGGAGTGCTGCTGTAATATCAATCTATAAATACACAATATTACACCCAGCTCCTGAAATGCTTAAACATGATTTGATAATGAGGACTGCAGTAATAGGAATTGGACTGCACAGCCCAGGCAGGATTTTTCCTCGAGCTGTCTGGGTAATAGCGTAAGTGAAAAAAAAATAATAATTGAAGCATGTGACAGAATTACACTTCTCGATAATTTTGTCATGACTGTAATTACAGTAGTGATCATATAATGACAATTTACTTGGACCAAAGTATAAGTTAATGAAGTTTATGTAATAGGCAAAGGAAATGATCATTTTGAGTGGCCGTCACTCTGCGTGCTCCTTCAGCATACAAATCCATTACTTCCCCGGGAAAACTCATAATTCATAATCTCATTAGAGTGGGTGTGAATTGAAGAGGCTGTGTGTGTCCTTTGTGCAATTTCCTGATCAGCAGTGGCCCAGTTTTGTGAGCTGCCTCAAAAGTAGTTGTTCTTTCAAACTTTACAAATACACAAAGTGACTTTGAAAGAACTCTGTATGTCCTCACGGCGGGGGATATCTTCTCGAGAGTTTTCGATGCTTTCCACTTAGCCACGATCATATGTCACATAGTTGCCGGGCCATTGTGCAGACGTCCTCTCTCAAGAGTGCTTCACAATCTCAACATGAAGAGCTTTCTTTGACCTTTCCAGTCAAGTGTTGGTTTTCACCTTTTGCCACCAGGGGGCAGAAGTGTTCTACGATCTGTCCTCTTTGTAATCAGGTGCCACCAATCTATATTGGAGCAGGAAATGCTGCTGGGTAAAAATGCTTTCCACCTCTTCCCTTGTAGACCCAGATGCACACGCGGAAGGTTTGCTGCTCCCAAGGTCAGCTATCTGAGGACCAGTCCTGACCGCAGCAGCTCTCCTCTTTCAGTGATGGCCGCTCCCTAATTGGCTGCGGGTTGCCTCTGCGACGCTACAATTGAAAGCGAGGCAAAATGACAGCCCCTGTGGACCTTAAGAGATCCAGCTTTTTAAAGGTCCCATATGGCAACTGTCAGAGCCGGAGCTGTTTGAGGTGAACTCTCCATATCCTGTTTCATGAGTCTTGTCTGCGGTCATAGATAAGATGTAATGCAAAGAGCAGATGAAAATACCTTCTTTGGCGGCTGCCATCACACTCTACATCAAGGGGAAAGAAAATAAGCTTCATTTTGATTTGGGCTTACACCCTTTTGTATGTCCTCAGTCATGGTGCATAATCTATTAAGAGGATTTAGACTTTTTGGAAATTGAGGTCATGTGTGTCTGGAGAATTAGGCGTCATAGTTTTCAGGAAATTCTTGAAAATGATGTGCAGGAGAAAACAACTGCACGAGTGAGCTGAGAATGAATCTACGTTCATTTTTATATGACAGTCTGCAGAGCAGAAAATAAAAAAAGAAGTAAGGAGAAGTCAAGGCGCACCTGAACGCAACCACTCTCCTCAACACACACACACACACACACACACACACACACACACACACACACACACACACACACACACAGGCGCACACACAAAATATGATATTTTA
>CAAKHF010004894.1:2104-13488 GCA_901007745.1 Hippocampus kuda
AAAGTTTTTTTTTGGGGGGGGGGGGGGGGGGGGGGGGGGGGGGGGGGGGGTCTCATTTCCGCACAAGGTTTTAGGCCAACGATACTGGTTATACAGTAACACAGAGTACAAATCGTTGCATGGGGTAGCATGAGCAAATACACAGCACAACCGGGAAGAGCAGAGAGCAAAATGACACAGAGGAGGACAATAAAATTACATGTAATAGACAAAATATTAACCAAATATAAAATATGAATAAAAATAGTGACCGCAGTATACAAGTGATCAAGACAACTTTACATTTATACATCGTGGCCAGAGGCAGGCACCTGGAAGGGAAACCGTTGAAAAAAAAAAAAACATTGTATGATTCAGATTTAGTGTGGCGGCTTAAGCTCAGTGCACAGCGGGCTTTGCTAAATCGTCGGCCAATGTGACGGCACAATAAAAAGAGGCACCTTATGAGGAAAAAACAGCGCAGCTTTCCTGGTTTGGGATGGGTGAGTCATCTTTTTATTCGACAAATTGTATCAATTCTGTTGTTGCAGCCAGGAAGGCTCGCCTTGTGCTTGTCAACATCGTACGACTGCATACCCTTGACCGTTAGGGAACTCAAATGTTTGGGTCGTTTTTGGTGTTGTATTCAGATTCAGAAAACTTTATTTATCCCCGTGGGGCAATTAGGGTGTTTTGATTGCAGAGGCAATTGTAGTGATCAAATCACCAAAAACAGACACCAAAGTCATCCATATAACTAAATGTGTTTTGTTTTAAATCAGGGTGTCAAAGTTTGGTCCTCAAGAGCCCCCGCCCTATCCAGCCTATTTGAGATGTCTCCCTCCTCCAACACGCCTGATTCCTAATTTGAAATAGCGACTCTCGAGCACCAGATTTGGGCACCCCTACTTTAGATCTGGGCAGAATTTGCTTTGTAATTGTCCGAACAATTTACCACATTAAAGTTCAAGACATATGCATCCGACAGATTTTTTAAAATTATTTTTGCCACATTTTCTTTTCAAATTAGATACCTCATCTATGCAAATGAATGTCACAACATTTTACAATCTAAGTGCTTGAAGTGAAAAGGACTGACTTGTTATTCAAAGAAGACCAATATACGCCGTTATTGTACCAACAAAAGGTGACATTAAAGAAAAACGAATATTCTTTGGTCAAAGAAATGTTCTTATAATGCCACAATAAAATGTGTCCGCTGGCCACAAGTAGCTCAGACTGAAACTATTTCATTCTGTTTCCTCCCTCAGTGAGTGATGTGATTTGAACTGGAGGGACATGTGGGAGGTAGGAGAGAATAAAGGGAAACAGGTGACAGTGAAAGTGGATGGAAGTCATTTCCAAGCTAGGCCTCATTTTTGCTGACAAGATGAATGGGGCTGTAGTTGCAGAAACTAGAGCACCTCCAAACTGTACTTAAACACGCCTCTAACCACTGCCGGCTGCCCTTTGTGAGTCCAACCTCTCATCCGGCTGAGGTCTGACCTCCTCGGTGTACTCCAAATCATTCTCTGCCTCTCTGCTGACCTGGCTGCTGTTAGAGTTGCTTGGCAGTGCCAGGTAAGGGTGCTGGGGCAGGGTGGGGGATGGGGACATGGAGACGCCCACGCAGACCTCCATCTGTGCTTTTGTCGCCCCGGTGGACATCGCTCGGTTCTTGAGGCGCAGCTTGTGGGGCAGGGCAGTCGCTTTGACCTCCGCTTGGCACTCTGCGTGGGGCCCGGTGGTTGCCGAAGCTTTCTGGTGGTAGCTGCTAATGTCTGAGGATGATGAAGAGGGGGATTCGTCATCGGTCAAAGCCTCCTTGTCAGAGCTCCGGGGGTCCCCGTCACTAGATGACGTATCTTTAGCAGAGGAATTTTCTTGGTCGAAGCCATCGCTTCTAGGGCCTCCCTCATAGGTGAGAACTGGAGGCTCTTCGTCCATTGTGTTGAGGTAGCCATTGTGCTGCGAGAACACCGCCATGCCCTCCTCGGTGCTGTGGATCAGATTGGGAGCAAAGGGGTTCCGGCTCTCAGCTTGCTCAAGGCTGTTCTCCTGAGCCCGAAAGCTGTAGTGGGTCTCATGCTGTTGGCCATTGTATTGTGCCTGCAGTTCCTCAGGATATTCATACTGCTCACTGTCCATCGTCTTTGTCCTCTCCAGCTTCTCGGCGACCTCGGCGATGGTCACTGAACATTCGGAGAACTTGGAGTTTGAGGAGTGCTGGCCGTGATGTGTCCTGCTCTGCTGCTCATCTGGTCTCTGGCTCTCCATGGGGTAACACCCGCTGCTAGAACGATACAGAATGACACTCCTTTGTGAAGAAGTGGCCTGGGCGGTGGAAGTAGAGGCCTCCATGTGGCTCGGCTGCTGCTGCTGCTGCTGCTGCTGGTAGTCTATGACAGCTTCAGCCAACTGTGTACTCTGCTGGTGAGGAGACATCAAAGCAGGATGAATGCTATGGTAAGCACGGCTTGGCAATCCATTGGATATACCACCAGAGAGTCCAGTGCCTTCCAATCTTGCCATCTCCATGTTGGCAGGCTCCTTCTTTATGCTGTAGCCCAAAGGCTCGGGGCTGTCCCTTGAGGAGCCATCAGACAAGTCCGACACAGATCCTCTGGGAGAATACTTGGGGAGCGCCGAGTGGCGCTCACCGCGGCTGGGCTGTTCGGTTTCCGAAGAGTCCGAGTTCAGCATCACTTGGGATGCGCTGGAGTAGCCGCTACTTGAGAGGTAGGCATTATTGGGGGTGCCACTGGTGCTACTCCCATTGCTACTTGTGTTCCCAGCAGCCGCGCTACTAGCGATCTGCTGGCTTTTCTCCATGTAGGACGCTGTGGTGATGAGTCCAAAGCGCAACTTGAGCTGAAGTAGTTCCGTTTTTAGACGAACATTCTCCTCATTCAGGGCCATGACCCGGTTCTCTAGAACCATGTCATTCAGGCGACGTTTTTCCCTTGAGCGCTTTGCTGCTTCGTTGTTCTTCCTCCGTTTTTCCCAATATGAATCATCCTTTTTCTCATCCGAGATGAACTCCCGCTTGCGACGGGACGCCACAGTAGGCTTGGAACCTTTAGCCTGGCGGCTGGCCCGTGCCCCGCTCTCAGGAAGAGGGGATGGGAGATCGCCGTAGGAAGTAAAACTGTCCACCTCCATGGCATTTTTGTTGCTGGTGGTTGAGATGTGTAGATTCAGGTTTTCCATTTTTCCAAGGAAAGGCCAGAGTGGAAATAGAGCAAGTGTCGGGAAAGATGCACAGGTATAACAAGACTTTGTGATGCAACTATTGCCACTATGTTGCGGGATCAGCAAAGACTTCACATCTAAGAGAGAGCCTCATTGATTTCGCTTGCCAATTGTTTACTCGATCAGAATATTCAAGTGTCCAAATTAGCCAAGAAGATTAAAAACAGGTGGAACTCCATGAACACCTTAGACATTGAACTTATTTTCTCAACAAACAATCTGTCAAAAAAAATGATCAAGCTTGTGTTTCAAGTTGTTTGGTTTTCTTGGCACACCGCAAGTCTGTGGAGTCTCTCGGCAGGTGAACTGGAGTTTACTGATGTCTTCCCAAATGTTCTGCACAACTGCGGAGCACGTCAGGCCACAGCGCTTCTCATCACAGTGTCGTACAGAAGATGTAGGTCAGGCTGTCTACTTCGGGTCTCCCTGAGGATCCGACTTGAATGCCGTTGCTGTTATGTAGAGAGAGAAAGAGGGTGGGGGTGGAGTACAAAAAGAGTTAGACTTGCAGTAATTGTCTGAGTGGTCAGAATAGTCAGTGGATCACTGTAGTCTATCAAAACTAATTTTCAAGTCTTGCTGGTGTATGGTGTTTACAATAGAGCTGGCCGCACAGCAGAGGGAGGAAGAGCACACTTCCCAAACTTGATGTGACTTTTTTGGGGGGTTTGAACACAATACTGCCTATAATATATAATCAAGTGTCAAATATGTATCATTTTATCACCTACTATTCATACCGCAATCAGAGCAAAAAATTGTTTTATTTACCGACTGACACAAGACCATAAGCTACTAGATTTCCTTGTACTGGCTCAACATGGTTACTCTAACCACCCAACATGTCCTACACCAAAAAGGTAAAATTGATGAAGGGCTGGATAATAATTCAATAAATATGTATATGTAAAAAAGAAAACACACACACACACACACACACACACGAAATACTTATATCATTCTAGCCTTCCAACCACATCGTCTAGCTCTACATTGAATGAAAGTGAATGCAGCTTACATGCCAACTGCAATTATTTGATCTGATCTGCAAAGTGCACAGTGGTCTGCAATAACCAGTTAACTTCATCCACTGTACTTACAATTCAAATAGCGGTCACTGCTGTAATTGATTTTGTGGCCAAATTAATCACTGGGTGCGTTGTCCATCTTGATGAATAAACACCGCACTTTAAATCAATAGGAAGAAAATCATTTTCCTGACAAATCTGTTGGCGTGTACTCAATCATGCTGAGGGAGTTTACCGGAACTATTGTTTGCATTATGTTTTCTTTGTTCAATAATAGTACACCAAAGATCAAGTCTATGCCATGAAGATGAGATATGAGGCATGAAAGCACGAGTACATTTTTTTCCATGTTTGCATCACCGGGTGACTTTCAAACTCAAAGCATCTCATAGGTTACTTTGCATCTCTTTTAATGTTTTAGGCCTTTGACTGCATTTCTTTGATTGACTATGGGGAAAAATGAATGACAAGCAAATAACTTTACATTTTAAATAGTAAAAATAGTCAGTGAAGATGTTGAACAACTTCTCATGGAGTTTCTTTCGGCAGCAAACTACCGGTAGTTGAGACTAACAATGCTGCCTCAAATTCTTCAAGACACGATTAGAATTGCACACACTCAACCAAAGTTTTAAAAAAATAAATTCTAACACTCATGCCGAATGACGGCTTACAAAACATATCGCTTTGGTACCTTTACAAATTTGTGCCACATACCTATTACATGTGAGCATCAGGTTACTGCATCATTCTACTTAAGACGGAACACGATGAATTTGTTACATCATCTAACAGCAAGGGAGGGCGGAGGGAACAAAACAAAACTATGCAACCTTGACGCTTGTGTAATCCCAATACCGCAGCACTTGTTTACTCACACCTGTTTTCTTCATAACTAGGGGCGAAAGACAAGGTTTGCTACCAAACCAGTATGACTGCCTTTTATCAGTCGCTCTTCCCCCCACCCCCTGATTTTTTTTCTTAGATGAACTTGAGTATTGCAAAACAGAAGAAAGAGAGATTTGGTCACAACAGATGTGGAAAATTTTAGGGGTCAACCCCTCCTCCCCACTACGAATCATTTTCATAAAGATCGCAGAGGGAGGGGAGGGAACAAAGGCGGGTGGGAAGGAAGCTTGCATACGTCTGCGTTGTCCCACTGACCTAGAAACAATGCTTAGCAGTAAACACTCCTCCCGTCTTTGACAGTACGCCATAAAATAGGTCAGTAGGACTGCAAGAGAGGGAGGGCGCGTGAAGGAAGGAGTATTAGAGTGCACTCTATAAATAGTCCAAAAGAAAGAGGGGGGGAGGGAGGGAGGGGTGGATGACAGGAAGGAATCCAGGAGGTTCAGGAGAACGATATTAAGAGACAAACTGAAATCTGTAAATAGCATAGCATCCCGATTATGGATCAATTTGAACGCAACATCAATCCCTGGGCACGCTACAAAGAGCCAGTAAAGCAGCACGGAACAATGAGCATCAGAGGCAGATGAAAAATTATAGCTGGAGATGGCATTGACGTCAGAGCACACACCCATCTCCGCAGACAAACTCACACATAACAGCCTCTCTCTGGATTGCATGGGGAGGGGCTGCTTTTATCCCTTCTTGGGTATGTGCTCTGAATCGCTCTTGTGTAATGTGAACATCACGGCAGTTACAGTTGACTGACTTTAAATTCCCCGCTACTTCCCTCTCAGCGCAAGTTTGAAATCGAACTGTTCAGCGGTCGCGCTTAACTGCTGTAATGTCAGCCCTAGCACAAACAGGACCATGTTCTGTATTTTTGCTTCCGGCCTCATTAAACCCTAA
Organism: Hippocampus kuda; assembly: GCA_901007745.1. Classification (NCBI taxonomy): domain Eukaryota; kingdom Metazoa; phylum Chordata; class Actinopteri; order Syngnathiformes; family Syngnathidae; genus Hippocampus; species Hippocampus kuda. The sequence continues at coordinate 8,182 of CAAKHF010004894.1, forward strand.
AACTGTTTCCAGGAACTTTCTACTTCGAGAGGAATGCTTCACCTCTGACCCCCAGTGGGACGAATGTGAGTCAACAGTGAGGTATCCCTGCTCCCCTCCTCCAACCACACACGTGGAGCGTCCATTTTGCCCCACGGCTTTGTGCCTATGGATTCAAAGGAGGAGATTGGATCGAGAGACGGTCACCACTACTGGAGAGCAAAAACACCCCTGCGTGTGCTGATTTGTGGCAGCCTGTAAATCACTAAATTGTTTAAATAATTGGACCAGATAACATGTCAAACAAAAAAATAACATTGGGTCCTCTTTATATTAATATTTTCTTTGCACCTGGTGGCAGATATGCCGCATATGAATGCATCCTTAGAGAAACAGTTGTAAATCTCGAAATGCTCATAATATGGCTCAGGAGGACTTAATAAAAACTAGATTGGACATGATGGGAAGATTTTAGCCCCACATCTTTGACAAGCTTGGGCCGCACAGAAAAATTGTTAATAAGAATTGCTTACAGTTGTTAATCGCACATCACTTTGTACAGATGCACAAGCCCTCCAGAAAATGTTTTTTTTTTAAATCATGAGAGCAACAGACTGAGAGGTCAAAGCCAAAGTCTGAGTAGCCTTGTATGCCGTGTGTAACAGTCACCCAAATACAGGTCTGACCTACATTCAAAAGCAGACTGGGAAATGGCAATGCAGACGCTCTAAAAACAGACCAGCTGGCAGCAGGCAAGCTGAAAGGGCTCACCAGAACCCTGCCTGCCAGACAGGCCTTTTTCCATGCATTGCATCACATCCTGAATGTTCACTTGTTCCTTTCTTATTTCAGTCAAGCCACGACAATGCCATGTTGGGAGTCTTTGGGTGGCCGGGTATTGTTTTAACTCACATTTTCACTCAACTAAAATGCCTCACATTATTATTCTGCATTAGCACAGGTGTGCTGACTTGTTTTAAACGTCTCCTCTCATTATCACATCACGAATAATAGACAGGGTGTAAACGGGAATCAATTATAGGACCTTGTGTCCCAGGAGAGAAATTTGTAGCTCCCTGCTGCGTGCTGGTTATGTCATCCCTTCCGACTCCTTAGCAACACTTTGCGCCTTACTTAACAGGAATTTTGAACCTAATTAAGTCATTTTGGGGGAGCTTTCTGGTGAATGGGCAGAAAATTAACCGACTTGTGTTTTCTGCCGAGACACGTTTCTTTCTGAGAACACCATTTCGCTTCGCTAAACATCCTCATGCAAATTTATGACCAAAGCTGTAACGTGGTGGTACTTAAATGATCTCCATTACGCTAGCTAAGCACCATGTGTGGGGATCAAGTGCGTATTATTAGCATTATTAGCCGCAAAACGGCAACCGAGCTGCTGCCTCGGTCGACTCGCTGGAAAACACCACCGGGAGGAAATTACCTCACCTTGACTTTGAACATACACAATTTGACTTTGAACATACACAATGTGGGACACGTGTTTCCAGTCTATTTTTGGTCCAGCTAATAACGCAGGAAAGAGAACAGAGAGACATAAACTAGCGCGACAAAAGAACCCAACGTGTTGTTTGCCCAATGGAACGTCTCGAAGTGACGGGCGGGTTGCCGGCTGAGTCGCCATGTGAACAATAACCAGCGTGTCCTTCTCGCTAAAACCAGTGAATAAAGCATGAAAGCACTAACATTTAGAATTGGTAATTATTGGACGAATTGTTAGACATAGAAGGCAAGAACAGAAGAAAAAAAACAAGAGAGAGGGTCGAGCCGTCAAAACATACCTTTGAATGGTGGAGGAGGGGAAAACAACCTTCAGGCTTCCCCGACACAAAAGCTGTCTCGGTCCCGTTTCCTCCTTTTCTTTAGACAAAACCTATCCAGAAAAAAAAAGTTGTTCCCTCTTTGGTGTCTGCGCGCGTTCGGGTCCCAGGTATCTCTCTCCTTGGTCGAGTCGCCCCGTGTCTTGCGCCGGCGGACACTTTGCTCCACTTTGTTGCAGCAGCTTTTCTAGAAATATGTGTTAGTAGGTCAATGGTTGCGTAACAGCCCCTCGGCTGCCTCGTCACGTTTGTGTCCTCTGTGTTTCCACGCGAGAGTATGCGTGTTACATACACGGCACCCGCCACCACCCGCCGCGTGTTTCTCTCTCTCCTTCAGCCGTGGAGCACATCCATTTTCCAGCGTGGAATCTCTTTACAACACGGACAGTAACGCGAGCACACACGCCATGTGAGCCACTACGTGTGGTCTGGGGGCGGGGGGCGGGGGGGGACACTGTGTGTTGTATACAATCCTTATGTAATTATTCGACATAAAATAATAGTCACAACATGAAATAGAGCGTCATTGTGTCAGAATATATTGATAGACAGATGCCGACCCCCCCCCACACAAAAGCCAACCATTTTTATAACGTTTTAAATAAAAACAAAGAGCACTCTATTGTAACATATGAATGATGATTCTAAAAACACGATACAAAGACAACATAAAGAACTAGTTTTAAAAAGTGTAATTGTCTCAGACACACATAAACACATTTGAGTTGATATGGGCCTTTCAAGGGCGCCATCGAGTACGTGACGTCAGAAGATGGAGCGAGTTGGGTCAATTTTCTGCATTCCAATGTAGTACATGTAAATTGTACTGACTGATATTTGTTCTATACAACACCAAAATGCTTCCAGAAAAATTAAGTCTGAGAAAAAATATCTACTCCCACTTTGTTGCTTCAATCTGACGTCACTCGACAATGGCGATCCCCATGGACACACATTTCATGCAAAACAATTTATAAGATTATAATCAGATATTTAAACATCTTTATTTATGACTACAATAAGTTAGTTATTCAACATGACTTCACCTAACTCATTTTTTGGATTGCTCAGATTTGTTCTGAATGTGTGCGTGAAGATATTCTGTTATCTCCATGCATGAAGTTATTCGGTGAAATCTATGATGAAATTCTTTTAAGATATTGATTTATTTGTATAAATAACGCAAACTATGCAAAAGGATCAGAGAACAATCAAGTGCAAACTGGCATATGTTACACTGGAAGTAACCTTTCATATTGCTGGCGTTGGTGTACCTCCGTAATAGTCACTTTTCAGAAAACCCCAAAACTGACATGTTTGTTATTAATATTGCCTCCTCTAAGAGAATAAGCCCTTTTCAACATTTTAGATCAGATTATACTGTATACTTTAAATTTAGGGCATTTGGAGGTGGGGCAGTTTGTTTTATTTAATGGCGACCGAAATCAATGACTTTACATAATGAACTGGAGTGCTAGCACAGATTCCGTAAGAAGTATTTTTTGAATCAGAATCCTTATTTCCGAACAAGAAATTGTGTTGTTAAGAAATAAATGATCGATTATTTGAGCTATTGCCTTTTTCAATACACAGTACTATCTCACATTAATATATTCTGAAGCTTCATCCTTTCCACCTCATACTGACCAATCAGTGTCCACCCATGTGGTTTCAAAGTTAAAAATAGCTTTTCTGTGTCTGACGTGATGTTATGACTCATGCAGCGTCTTGTTCCTCTCCTCATGTCTTTGCACCATCACTCACATCTACTTCAATATCAGTAGCAAGGTTAGTCGAAAAATAAATATTGTACTGTGGAACATTACGAGTTAAACGTTTCCACTGACAGATCATCTAAAAAATAGGCAATTTTTATCACACCGAGCCTTTTTTGTCTGAATGAATGAATGAAAATATATTTCAACGAGTCAATCTTGCTGCTGAAGACTGCAAATTTCCCCAGTGTGGGACAAATAGAGGTTATCTTATCTTAAATGACTCATTGAGTCTATCCCAGCCATCTTCGGCCAGTAGGCGAGGGACACCCTGAACCAGTTACCAGCCAATTGCAGGGCACACACAGACAAACAACCATCCACGCTCACACTCACACCTAAGGACAATTTTAGAGTGTTCAATCAACCTGCCATGCATGTTTTTGGAATGTGGGAGGAAACCGGAATACCTGGAGAAAACCCACGCAGACCTGGGGAGAACATGCAAACTCCACACAGGAAGGCCGGAGCCAGGATCAAACCCACGACCTCTGAACTGTGAGGTCGATGTGCTAACCACTGGATCACCGGTCCACCACCTGAAATGTTTACTTCAGGTACATCTTTGACGCAGTAAAAACAGATCAGAGGAGGGAGGAAGCATTTCAATGAGTAACTAACTGCCTGTTTGTGTTGAATTCATCGTGTGTTTTGAATGAGTCATTGAGATGGATAAAAATGACTTGTGAACACATTTTCTTGTAGTAGATCTTTTTCGTCACGTGGTTATAGGCTAAAATGAGGGCTCAAATTTGCTATAATCGATGTCAAAACACTGCACTGTAGCAGCATGCTATTGCATAGGGTACAATAAACAAAACAAACCTCAGTTCAGTCAGTACATAGATAGATAGATAGATAGATAGATAGATAGATAGATAGATAGATAGATAGATAGATAGATAGATAGATAGATAGATAGATAGATAGATAGATAGATAGATAGATAGATAGATAGATAGATAGATAGATAGATAGATAGTGAAGTGTGTCCTCTACCCATATTTAGTCATGCTTGTATAACTTTCTCAGGGAAACTGTTTTTTAGCCAGATGTATCATTAACTTTGTTACACTGCTTACTTTGTGGTGACGCATAGGGCATAGGAATGCGTGACTGATACAAAGTAGAATCAGTGTAGACAAAAACGAAAGTCCCGATGTCGCACAACAGTTTGGATAACGCCCTTCTGATTATATAAATATGGTGTGAGTCGTGTCTTTGCACTTGTGATCTACTGTCTGTAGCTCACTTGCCCAGAATATTCTGCAAATAAAATCTTTGAAGAAAATATTCAATATCTCCAGCCTGTATTCCGATAACCAACATTCTCACTTCTGAAACGAACACGCGGAGGAAGAAAAAGGCCACCTTCCTCCAACAGTAACAAGGTAAGAAAAGCAATTTGCTTTTCATGCATAAAAGCAAGACTTCATGATTGCCTGTTATTCACATCTAGTCAACCATTTTTTAAAAAATGTATGAATTTCATGGTTCTTCTTTCTCTTTTGGGTCGAAACATGGCTAGTATGGGGATGCCAAGAGGAGTATTACTGTTTCTGACTTGGCAGCTCATAACAAGAGGATCAGGTATAGTGTTAATATTATTTTTATATTATTTGGTTTGATGTCCTCTCACACTCAGTGACAGAAGAATAGAAGTAATTCAAAGCAAATTCACCAACTACAGTATACAAACAACAATAAATGCA
>CAAKHF010004898.1:1332-21915 GCA_901007745.1 Hippocampus kuda
TCACACCAGAGTTTACCTCAATTGCATGATGAGTTGGCTGCCCTTTGGGCATTCTATGTAGGCTAGCAAAGCCATTTGGCTGTGGTACTTCTAGTTAATTGAACCCTCAAAATTGTCCCTAAGTGTGATTGTGACCGTCAGTGGTTGTTAATTCATGTGTGACCTGCGATTGGCTGGCAACAAATGGACGGATGGATGAATTCTGTGTGACAACAGTGACCAAAGAAAGTGAGTGGCATATTTTGACAACAAATTTGTTCTTCCTGTCCCTGTCTGAGATTTGAAGGCCCAAATTAGACTTTCACCCGCTCTGCTGTCCTAGATGCATAAAGAGCTTGCGCTCTTAAGGACACTTGCTCAATAACTCACTCAACTAAGCATGTCGAGTATTGAGCATTGAGCTAATTCGCAACCCTTGTCCCTGGATGGGCTTTTCGAATAGAAAGCAGAGCTGAAAACATAGCATCTTCTCATCTTCTCGCCCTGTCGGCTAGGGTTTTTCCAGGGGTATCCCGATTTCCTCCCACATCCCAACAAGACGCACCGTAGGTTAATTGAACACTCAAAATTGTCCCTAAGTGTGATTGTGAGCGTCTATGGTTGTTAATCTATTTCTGCACTGTGATTGGCTGTCAACCAGTTCAGGGTGTGCCCTGCCTACTGCCCGAAGATGGTTGGAATAGGCTCCAGCACGCCCGCGATTAGAAAATGGATGGATGGATGAATCCTGTGTGACAACAGTGACAAAAGAAAGTGAGTGGCATATTTTGACAACAAATTTGTTTTTCTTTTCCTGACTGAGACTTGAAGGCCCTAATTAGATGTCATAACAGAGCAGACGCTTTCACCCGCTCTACTGTTTAACAATTCATGTTATTTTTTTGCTCCATGAAAAGTCGCCTTTTTATTTCTCAGCTGTATAATACAAGCCTTTGTTTGCACCAAAAATGTTATTTTCAGAAATTGAGCCACTTCTGTCAGAACTACTTTTCAGTCATGTGCCACATGGATTGTGTCCTGCATTCACCTTGTTGATGGTTTTTGTGGTTTTGAGATTTGTTTGATAAAAGAAAAAAAGTAATTTGCTTTGACATGATTTTTGATTCGAAATTGGAAAGTGTTTTAATGCTAAATGAGATCTTATGACAATGAACATGTTGACTCCGCCGTGCTGAGAGAGGGAAATCCAAAGAAGATGATCAGAATTCCTGTGTCGTAATATCTTCAGGTTGAGGGAATAAACCTTGCATGGTAACTAGTATATTGAAGCATCGCCATTTGTATGTGATTCCAAAGTCACGCTGTAAAACAAAGTTTAAATATGCAATTGTTGTGCCAAGTTCATCACGTTTTCTCGAGGTGTGGTGACATGTCGGAATGCTTCCGCTAACCTTTTAGAGGTGGTGTACTTTTGAGAGCCCGTGACTCCTTTCCACAAAAAAATCAAATCATACTAGGGGATAATACCATTTCATATATTTTTGGAAACTAAATGAACATTTGAGCTGATTTGTATTTTGTTTTTTGTTTTTTTTTGTCCTTTTCACGGCAAACGTGTGTCACCAACAAGTCTTGCAATCATGGCGATGTGTGTGTTTGCTTGTCGTGCACACGTCACAGCAACCTTTCCCACCTTGCTGAGAAAACAGTGGCGCAGACCACAGTGTGACACCACCTCCACCCTCTAAAACTCAGTGCCTTACATGTTCTGAAGGAACATTGCTCGCGCTCTGAAATAACATGAACGTTCCGCTCTTTGTCCACCTGTGTGGGTGCCGTACCGAAGCTTAATCCCTCTCGCATTTCAGTGACGAAGAGATTTAAAATGTCACGACATATTTCATCCCAAAAGGAATGAAAACATTCAAGTCTTCATCTGAGTTGCTTTGAAAATAACTTTCTCTTGTCATCTTTGACTCGGTGATTTAGAAGTCCCAACATAAACACCAGCGTAGCTAATATCAGCCAATTGAGTGTGATTTTAGTTAAGGTTGAAGGCCTATCCCAGCTGTCTTCGATCTGTCTTTGACACCCTGAACTGGTTGCCAGCCAATCGCAGGGTTGAAGTATTGACAAAATAAATAAATACAAGTAATATATACCAAGAACTGCCACGCTAGCATAAAATGTCATTGTCAGTAAAAAAAAAAAAAAAAAAAAAATCCCTCAGTCAATATAAATAACTTCAATAATGAATTCAACAGAGCACAAATCATAATGTGTGGTACATAATGAGAGTCAGTTTTTGCCAAACTGCTACTGTGCAGTGTTCATATCGAACATCTTTGTTCACAGGTCTCAACTCAACTCTCAACTCAACTGTATTTATAGAGCACTTTCAAACAGCCATCGCTGCATACAAAGTGCTGTACATGGAGCAACTAACATATACAACAGTAAAGCATCAAATCAGTAACAAAAATGGTAGAAAGCACCAAACATTAAAACTAAGATCAAATCTGAGTCATGCTGAGTCAAATGCCAAAGAATAGGCAGCGAGGGTTCTTGCTGAATGTTCAGTGGGAGGTCATTCCAGAGAGAGGGACCAGCAATGGAAAAGGCTCGATCCCCTAAGAGCCCCCATTTAGTTCTTGGTACTTCTAATAATGTCTGGTCCGCAGACCTGAGGCGCCGGGCAGGTGTGTAGGGGCGGATGAGCTCAGAGAGGTAAGGTGGCGCGAGGTCATTTAAAGATTTGAAAACAAATAATAGGATCTTGAAAAGAACTCTAAAATGTATAGGGAGTCAGTGAAGGGATGCCAGAGTAGGAGTTATGTGCTCCCTCTTTCGAGTACCAGTCAAGAGGCGAGCAGCTGCATTCTGGACCAGCTGGAGACGCTTAATGGAGGATTGGCTGACTCCAAAGTAAAGTGTATTGCAGTAATCGAGCCGAGATGTGACTAAGGCATGAATTACTGTCTCCAGGTGCTCATGAGAAAGGAGAGGTTTTACTTTAACCAGCTGTCTGAGATGAAAGAAGCTGGATTTAACAACGGCACCAATTTGCCAGTCAAGTTTAAAGTCACTGTCCAGTTTAAGACCCAAGTTTGAGACTGCTGACTTAAGATAAGGAGACACGGGGCCCAAGTCTACATGATGGGATGTACAGTATAAGGGCCACTGGGACCAAACAGTATCACCTCTGTCTTTTTTTCATTGAAACTCAAGAAATTTTGTGCCATCCAGGTTTTGATTTCTTCCAGGCAGGATAAAAGTGGCCTTAATGAGAAAGCGTCTTATTTGCTCAGTGGGACATAGATCTGACAGTCATCTGCATAGCAGTGTTTCCTTAAGATGGAACCCAATGGGAGCAGGTACAGTGAGAACAGCAGAGGCCCCAGAATTGAGCCCTGTGGAACACTACATGACAGAGGAGCAGTCAAAGCAAAGAAAATATAAAATAGCCTAAGGACAACTCATATCTTGAAAGCCTCATAAGTCTGGAGGCTTGTATCTCAAGGCACCCCCTTGTACATTCCAAAAATGTATTCCTTGCACCTCCACAAAGTTTCAATGATCTCAGATGTGTAGCTTTTGAACCAATCCTGCTGATAGTCACACAAACAAATGGCTTTGACGCAAACTTCCCTGTGGTTTTATGGACATTGGTTTTTTTAATGTCCATTTATGTTTTGCCCTAATCCTGCAGAAGAACTGCAATGGGAGCACGACAAACCGGCTTGGCGGCGACATCTCCTTCGTGTAAACACTTAACGTAAAATTTGCTGCGTTGAAGAGGGTGCGACCGTTGTCAGTTATCCATCATCATGTCTATCATATAATTTAGTTGTTGTTTTTTTTTTAACTTTTCGGCCTCCTGTCAAGTGGTTGTGCAATTTTTTTTTTTTTTTTTTACATCATTGACACCAGCTGCATCTGCTCCGCTGTGGATTCTAACCCTGAACTCAGGTGGCCCTATTCCTGTTTATTTACTTCAACCCACACTATAAGACTGTGCCTGTGAGAGTGGAGTACGAAGTCACTGTAAATCACCATTTGTCTGGATAAAATAGACCATTTCATAAGACCACCTTTCATAAAAATGACAAAAGGTAAATAACCTTCTGATGTGCTGTGATGCAGACTTTTGAATGTGAACGTAACTACGCGTTATTGTACGATGCCTCCTGAGTGTTAAGAATGTTAATAAGTTTTAGGACGGCAAGATTTTAACTCATTTGAATTTTAATCCAATCTTATGGCAAAAGTGAAATTGAAATTCGAGCACATCTATACTGCATATCAGGCTTCAATCGCAGTTGTCGGGGACTCACTGCAAGGTGCATCATACGGCAGATCAGTGTTCTGGGATCAACTACTGTATATGTTTGAAAATGTTTTGTCAGTATCTCCCACATCAGCACGCAAGCCTTTGAATCACAACACAAGATCATACGACTGATGGGACACAATGAACCGAAGGACACAAAAGCACTGTCATGACATCCATAGTGGAAAGATGTTGATTGACATGTTCAAGCACTTCCATATAGACTTCGTGAACAACCCACTATTACATGCACAGTGTGTACCGAAACATTTCGTATCATTCTAAGACTAGCAGCTTTTGACAGGTTATACTTTGTAGTTTTGGAAGCATATCATTTCCTTTCACACAGCTCCCAACTTGACAGTGTGGCAACGGTGCAAAATTGCCACATTGCAAGGTTTTCTGTCCTCGACCAGGGTTTCGCCGCCTGCAAGTTTCTCGAAACAGGATCGCGTAATTAATGAAAATGCCAAACTCTTCGAGCAGGCTTTCGCGCATAACCAACGAAAGCCTATTCGGGGGTCGGCAAAAGGAACTCAGCTTCAATAAAAGCTTAATGAGTGGATGATTCTGACTAAGCTTTATTTATATAGCAAGTTTCATACAAAAACCAACTCAATGTGCAACAAAACCTACAAGCATTTATAAATACAGTTAATATCATTCAGAATCAAACAAAGAGAAAATAAGGGTAGAGTTTAAAAATTACTATTACACACTTTGACATCTGAATACATTAATAGAAAAGCTTGAAACCATTTAAAATGACAAAAAAAAAGGATAGCTTTCTAAAATAACAAAAAGAACAAAAAGACTTAAAAATGTAAATAGGGACTTCACCCTTTCAGGGACAGCGGTCACTACAGTGGACAGCTTATCATGTTATTAGGTTACAGGGTGCATGAAAGAATTAATCAAAGGTATGAGGTACAAAAAAAAAAAGTAACATATTTAGCCTGGATTTAAAAGCATTTCCTGCCAACATCACTTCTGTTGGCAGCGTATCCCGTTTCAGTGCGGCAGAACATCTCGATGCAGCTTCACTATGTTTACTTTGTCTTCTGGGTTCCACTTATTGACTCAAGTCTGCAGATCTCAGAGCCCTATCGGGCTTGTATTCAATTGACATTTGTTTCAGGTATTCAGGACGCAAACCATTCACTTGTCTGTTGCAGTTGTCAAACGATTGTGAATGCTCTGTCCAGTGAAGAATATGTCGTACATTTGCAGAATGATTTTCTTGATTTAAAAAAACTCATTTTTGCGTCAGAAAATAATTAATCTGAAACCACTTCAATAAAAGTTGTGAGTCTGCACTTAAATCACATGTGATTCCTTATATTTTAAATACAAAAATCATAAACATGTATTGTTCAAATACTTCTGGACAATAAGTTTTTTTGGATTTTTTTAAATGATTTTTTTTAATGTAATAGCAACTCTTCCCCTTGATGCTATTTTTAGAGTCTGAAGTGGAAATAATGGTTGGTTAAATTCCTAACAAAATAGAGATATTCTAAATGTGATCTTTTCAAAGTGGTTAAAATTTCATATACACATTTATAAAATATATATTTATACACAAGTGCAAAAAGATGTGTCGCAATTGCATTTTCCTAATAGTTTAGCAGGGAGAAAGAATAACAATAACAGTGGGAGGGTCACCTGTGTTTTGTCCTGACAAACGTGTGTGTGTCTGTGTGTGTGAGAGAGAGACCATGTGACATAATGAAAATCTCCTGTTCTGATCCTGACTGAGGTTATCGCCGTGTCACATCGTCCTCGGTGAGTTCAGAGACATCCACCTGACGCTCTCCTATCTCTGGCATGTGACTGCTACGTTCCTTTGCAAATTTCAACTTGCTTAGTCACTCTTGTCAGGACACCCGAAAAAACAAAACAACCCCCCCCCCCAAAAAAAAAACGTGCCTCAATGCCTTCATTTTAATCAATCCAATCACGTAATGACGTACGGCCGTGGGATTTGCATTTTGGCTTGAGATGCAAAATTTGTGCATCCGAAACATATCGGATGCAGAAATCAAGTACAGTCAAGTACAACTTTATTGTCAAATGCGCTGTATGTTCAGCATACAGCACAGATTAAATTTCTTCCCTCTCAACTAGACAAGACAACAAGAGGAGCCGCTGCGGGTGTCCGCGCCGCCATCAAAAGAACAGTTAACATAAAATGACAAAATAATACAAGCCAACATATAAGACATAGACAGTCGTGCAATCTGAACCACTTTTCCTGCATATACTTGGTTGTTTGAAACAGTTATAGATGAAAGAGGAGCGAATCAAAGTGTCCTTTTCAGCAGTGGATCAAAGACATCATGCTGAAAATGTGCACACGTCTGCTTCAAACTAGGTTTCAAACAAGCTAGGTTTGAAAGTAAATGGAAGGTATACCGTCCATTAACGAAAAAGAGATTGGCTCTCATCGCCTGTCCCAAGTAAATCCGCTTCAATTACATTTCAGGTGTCAGATGGCTGTAAAATAATGCCAACTCATTTGCATTAATTTTCAGAGGGAACCTTTAAGGTCAAGCACAATTGTTCTGTGACCTCCGCCCATCTAGAAGTTGTTGTTGTTGTTGTTGCTGTTTTTTTAGAATCAACCGATCAAGAAAAGCCATGTCAGGGTCAACCAACCAGTTGCTGGTGTCTTGTACTGCAACTGTAGAGCCAATGACGTAACTGTCTTGTGTTTTAGTGCGTTTGAACAGGTTTTTTAAATTATTCAAATAAAACATGATAACATTGGGGCTGCATAGTTGCCGAATACTTAGTAGTTAAAAATGTGAGAAAAAAACCCAGCTGAGATTATGATAGATTGAATTTATTGCACCAAATTGTTTCGAAGGAACGTTATTCCTAAACAAACTACACCATTTCTAAAGAAAGAAAGAAAGAAAGAAAATCACTTTTAATGTTTCTTGGAACTTCTAAATGGACTTTCACTTGGATAGAGTGCTTTTCTACCTTCAAGATAAGCGCTTAACACCGTCTCCTTATTCACCAATTGATGATGTGGCGGCAGGAGCAACGGTGGGTTCGTTATCTCGCTCGACGACATTTAGAACATGTTTACAACAGCTGAGGATCAAAACCCGAATCTTTTTGGGTTGACAGACAACACTCGAGTACCTGAGTCATGTACAACTCACAATGTACCGGTAATTATTAGAACTATGTGTGCCTTGCGATTGGCCGGCAACCAGTTTTAGGGTGTAACCTGCCCGAAGACGGTCGGATAGGCTCCAAAATGCCCCGTGGCCCTCGTGCGGGTAAGCACTTCGGGTAATGGACGGATGGAATATGAAAATAAGTCACTCATCAGCAGCGACAGCAAACCAAAACTTCCATCCAGAGATTAACCGGCCATGTTTCTGTTGTCACGCACTAGGCCACTCCCACTAAAATACACAATGCACGATCAATTTAATCTGGTATGCCGTTTCATTCAGACAAACGTGAGGCCATCAGCCATTTGTAGAGTTGTACTTTTGGTGAGCATGCCATTCCCTTGACCGTTGATCTCCGAATGACATTTTTGTCCACGACTGGAGTTCAGTTGCAGTTTTAAAATTTTCATGGCAGTCACACTGCTCCACCTCATTGCACAACATACATTTTTTCTCAGAACTGGATTTTTTTTTTTTCTTGACAAACCAGACAATGGAAAGCCTGTTGCTATCAGTCATTTTGGACTTCTCATATCACGTTCGTTCTGTTTTGTTTTCAAATGCAGTTTGTTTTAAATTTGTTTTGGGAGCCGGTTTGTTAGTTTTGATCATTTTCAAAAAAAATTTGTTTTGTATTTATTAGTTGCAGTCGTAGTTTTAATTTGTTTACTGACAGTGTATTTGTCAAGCATGTGATTGCAAGAAATAGCCACAATAAGTCTATAAGTACACACTAAGTAAATAAGTAAACTCTCAACTGAAAATTCCATTTAAATAAAACTGTAAACCAATCCACATAATATGAAGTACAGTTATGCGTCATGTTCATGGAATCGTTTGACCAAGAGAGCAAGAAATGTCTCAATGGATCCATTTTAGACAGATGTGTGCTATTCAAGAGAATATGCGCTATAGCTCAATAAAGGTTAAAAACATGAATTTAGGGAGTCAGTGAGCTGAAGTCTGACATTTGTTTGAGGTCACAAGGATGCCATCTACGCAACTTCCACGTAACACTGTGCATGAACCACGATTTTAACCAAGGGTTTTTTTTTATGACTTCAAGCATTCCAATGCAGCCTAATTGACTATTTCTCAAGCTCCGTGATGATCATCATCATTAGACATCATGGCAACACCCAATACTAAAGTGGCGAATGAAAGGAACTGACATGCTTTGTCTCGTAATTGCTGAACTTCACTGGTGTGTGTCTTACTTCCATGATGACTGACAGGTGCTGCTAATATCTCGAGAGGCATCATTCGTCAGCCAATGCAAAAGCGTAGCAGGCCATGTGATGGAGAGCAAGGTTGGAATGTAAAACTGAAGATAACATCTGAAACCTCCATCGAGACTCACTGTCACATGCGCAAAGTCGCCAGCCCAGGGGAAATATTTCAAGGTGACTTCGTCTCATTTTCACACCTATTAGCATGAATAGTTGTCATGCCTGCTGAGGCCCTCCCTTGTGTTTTTCAATTTAAAGCAAAAAAAAATATTGTCTGTGTTATCAGTCACCTTTCACTCGCCAAAGTTCTACACATGGACGAAGGAAAATAGCAGCTCGTCCTTGCCTTGGCAACCTAATTCATCGTCGTGTAGTGCTAGCATGACTCAGTTGAGTGCGCTTGTTCACTTTTTGCAAAGTAACATAATCAATGTTTATTTTTTGATTCGATTTTATACCACAGGAAGTATTTTTCACAACACAGCTCTGTACACAGAGGTTATAGAAGGTGAATGTATCAGCTGTAATACCAAAACAGCATGCCATTATTATGAGTAAAGCTAAAGTAACAAGACAACTTGAAGATGAGGGGTCAAAAGTGATCAGTATTTAGAACTGTTCATAATTCTCCCTACCTTGATTAAGGTCCGAGTTCCGGCTGAATACTGCCACCACATTGTTTCATTCTGTTGTTGTATTGAGCAAGCGTACTGAATACTGCAACTACATTGTTTCATTCTGAGTTGGGTTTGGCAATTACACTAAATACTGCCACCACATTGTTTCATTCTTGGTTGTGTTGAGCAATCGCACTGAATACTGCCACCACATTATTTAATTCTGCGTCATGTTGAGCAATCGCACTCCTCAATTGCACCCCGGCGAAAGTCTTTTTCACGAGTAAAGGAAGTAACGCTGTTCCAAATATTTGTAATTTTGTCCACAAGCCTTCACGCCTCCTCTTGAAAGATGAAGAGAAAGTTTTGCAATTTTAAATGTGTGTCACCTGATGGGGGTCAAAACAAACGTGTTGCTTATTCAACTGTTACATATTATAGTGAACATTTTTTTGTTTGTTATTTTTTTTTCAAAAAAATATTTGCAATGACTCAGAGCCACTGCTCCTCCACTTTGAGAGGAGCCGGATGAGGTGGCTCGGGCATCTGGTTAGAAAGCCTCCTGGATGTCTCCCTGGTGAGGTGGTCCGGGGCAAGTCCAACCGGCAGGAGGTCCCGGTCATGACATATGGGACATGACACGCTGGAGAGACAATGTCTTCCGTCTGGCCTTGGAACACCTTAGCATCCCTCTGGAAGAGTTGGAAGAAGTGGCTGGGGGGAGAGAAGTCTGGGATTATCTAACTCCGCGACCCAACCCGGATAAGTGGTAGATATTGGATGGATTGATGGATAAGTCACAAGCACAAGAGATGCATAACTGGCACAAAGAATGCAGCAGTCAAGTTGACAACACCTGAAAATGTTAACAAATGTAAAGCATTGAACAGCACATTATTATGTTCAATAATACATAGATAAGGTGCTCATGACAATTTATAAAATGCTCATTGCACTGTGAGGTTCCTGTATGTGCAATAGAGCCTACCATCACAGGTATGTGGACAACATTGACGGTTTGCTCACCCGTGCAACAACTTAAACAGCTTGTTCAGATAAGATTTTGAAGTTTACACTATGTAACCATGCACTTACAAAGTCGTTGTAATCCTCCAATGATTTGTAAGCTTTCATTTGGCGTGTCACGGAGCATGTTGTCAACATCAGGTGGTAAACAATGTCAGGATCTCCACCCAAAAATCACTCTTGGATAGCGTCCTTGGCTCGGATTAATTTTCTGCCGGTATTGTGGCTGTAGATCAGCTGGCAGGTCAGCAAAATACTTCAAAATGCTATCATAAAAGAAGTTGACGTTTGCTGCCAACGGCTGTGTGTGCATGTGTGTAGCCTCCCAAGATGGCTGCGGTCGGAAAAAAAGATCATCCAGAATGCTTTGCTGTCGGATGCGTGCAAGCAACCTTTCTACTTCTTATGTTTTTGTAATGTATTTTCAATAAATGACAATTCTGATGTTGACTTTAAACTTTTTACACAGTGTTATTAGTCTTTGTAAAGCCCGTGTGTCACTGAGCAGCAAAAGTTTGCAAATGCATAACTGTCAACTTGTACGTTTTCCCCGTATTTTATACGTTGTTTTTTTTTTTTTATCATTTCAAATCATGTACGGCGTATTTCATCTTTTATACGGGGGAAAAAAATTGTGAACCGATCTCACAAAGACCATTTTAGCTCAAATCCAGATCGTCTCACCTGCTGGTAGCCAACGACAATGCCGTCGTCGATCATTACTATTGTCACGGCAAACCAGCAATTAAAGTAATCCTCAATCGTATATTTTTTTTTCATCGCTGCGTACAGTAGGATTGATAAAGCATAAACATGATGTGCGCATGCGCGGTAAGCCGTTATAAGGTTTTTTGTTGCTTTGTAAGGGGAATCGTGATCATTTATAAGGGCAGCTATTAGTCGAGGTTGACAGGTATGCAAATGTGCACGCATGTAGCAAAGGTTTTTTGTCAGGGTGCAAACACTTGCAAAGACGCTTGCCAGACATTCCCAAACAGTTTTAATCGATGCAGTTTTTCTTGCTGGCATCAAGTTGTGAACGTGTTAAAATTATAATTTTTTTTTTTTTTTTTGCGACATGGAAAATTGAGATTATTGAAATTGTTTGCAAATGCCTATGCGACCATTTGCGACATTGAACGACGGAAAAAAAACATCCGCTAGGCACACACACACTTTCAAACTGTTGCAGCTCAGTGAGATACAGCCTTTAGCTGTTTGTGAAATGGGATGCTCGCGCACTGCATTCACTCAACTCCCGTGCATTTACAGAGGCTGAGAAAAGTCTCAACAGCAATTTAAAGTAATAACGACCCAGCCGTGTAGTAATCCGGTGTGTCCCCATCCCGCCCCTCCACCTGTCCCACCAGTTGACTGTTTGTAACATTCAAGGTGAACTGTGAAGTAATTTTAGAAAATCCCAAATGATATATTATCTCATAAGTAAAGCATGAAAAACATCATTTCTATTTTCGTAAATTTGGCAAAGTAATTGTTTTCCCGAAGTGAGATACTGATGAAAGTCAAACCCAGAGGTGTGATGTCACTTTGAGACAATAATAGTGGGACATGCTATGGGAAGTTTACCAAACCAGTTAATTTGGAAAGAAGTGACGTTTCAAATTTATCTGAGTGGATTCAGGGGGAAGAGGAAGTTGTTGGCAAGATGTTTGTTGAACCATATATGCACGAGCCAGATGCTCAGGATCCAGTAAATGTTCTACCTGGACATGGAGTGGACAAGAACCCATCGGAATGGGAGGAACGTTAACATATATAGGTTGCGGCTATCAGCCTAGCATTATTGCGCACGATGGGATTACTTACTTGGTCCATGTATTCTGCTAACATTGAGAGCACGAGTCATAGTGGGTTGGTGTCCTACATTGACATTGCCAAAGTAATTCTGTTGTGTTGTCGGCCAGCGCGCACATCATATCAACGGCAATGTAAGTTGTAAGCCATTACAGAGGATGCCATCCATACACCCAAATACTATTTTGAATGTTTTCGTACAATATTACATCCATGTACACATGTAATACTGTACTTTGAATCGATCTTTTTATAAACAATAACCGGAGTTATTCTTTGATTAGCACACCTACCTTTTTTTTGCCAATCCGATTGAGAAAACAGAGGTCTTCTAAGTGTTTGTAACAAAGAATGCTTATCGACACTGGCGTGAAATCCATTTGCTTTGCGAGAACAAAACTGTATCGTTCGCATTTTGTGGTCGATTTACGTGCCCTGTTCTTTTCTTTTGGCCACTCAGACACACACAGCTATGCAACAACTGTTTGCCTAATGTCAACAGCACGTCGCCACACAAGGCCGAGGCATTTCGGCAAATAACTCACGAACAATGACGATGAGTAGTTACCAGGATAATCAACAATGCATAACAAAGGCCGACTGGTGACTCGGCATTCTGTCAAGGGCGTCACTTGCAGGAGATTGCCGAACAAAAGCATTTAAATTGTTTAGCGCGTCGCTATGCGGCTAACTATGAACCTGGGTATGTTGTGTTAAAAAGTGTGTTTGAAATCGTTTTAGCCATGAGCGTAAGTTGAGGGGTTCGTTGTTTTTAGTGGATAGCTCAACTTTACGAACGGCAAAAGGAGAGATGAAATCCTTTGAATGCAGTTTTATTGAAAAGGGAAAAAAAAGACGTCTGCACTGCAGCAGTTCGAGAAAACACACTCCTCCTTACGGCAACTAAAACACTTCCTGTTTTCTTGTTAGCCGTAGGTATTCCTCAAAAGATGGTTCGCCAAGTTAACTTCACGCCTGACTTTTAATAACAGCCAAAACACCTGATGTGAAGGCACAATCATCTCAGAGACACGTCTTATGTAATGATTTCAAGAATGAGCGCATATAGGAAACAGATACGATCTGGAATGTTCCTAATGTCACAAACAAACCAAGGTTCCCCAACACGTGACCAATGCTTCATCTATGATCTTGAGATTGCGATGTCGCCCAACAGTGCCTTGTTTTCAGTTGCAGTACAACTCGAACAGCCAGTACCCACGCGACTGGACGCTCCCACACATGAGGAAGTCTTTATATAAAATCATCTTGACATGAAGTGGATTAAATACCAGTCTGACGAGATAATCAAAACAAGATGCTCAAAACAAGCCAACATCCAATCGGCAATCAAAAACGTCACATTTGTAGGATGAACACGATTAAATCAAGTAGAATTTGCATGAAATCTTGTCAACTCCATCTCATAGTTCCATTCACGTTGAAATAACAGAAGACTATCATGTTTCTTTGCTTAGACATCATCACAAATGTGGACACGTAACAAGTGGTGGAACACTTCAGAGGCTGAGAGTTTAAATGCAGGCTCTGGCCTACCTGGGTGGTGTTTGCATCATGTTTTCCATGGGGGGCATGTGGCAAATGACTACCCCTATATATATATGTATATGTATATACACTATATATGTTAATGTATATACAGTATGTATATGTATATATGTATATGTGTGTATATATATATGGGTGTGTGTATCTCTCTTTCTCTCTCTCTCTCTCTCTCTCTCTCTCTCTCTCTCTCTCTCTCTTTCCCCTGCAGCGTTGAACTTGCCTATGCATGCTGTAAATTGTCTGCAAATGTCAATTTTACCTGAGTTAATTTTAATCAACTGAACTTTTAAATAAACTGTGCTACCTTGAATAAATTAAGTATGAAAGAGATATTTTCTGTCATTGTAATGTTCCTCTGTTACAGTATGAATAAACAGAATGGAATTATCCTGCCAACAGCGGACGCAAACTTTATATCATGAAGTTAACGGAATGGACTCTGCAGTGTTAATTTGGGGCGTCAGCGCTGACCTTCATGTTTTGTTAGGAATGTTGCCAACCTTGATCCAAAGGGTAAAAGGAGTGGTCTCTGTGCTCTCAGGTGAGGTGTGTGCCTGTCCATGTGTTTGCAACCCAAGGAGAGCAAGAAGCAGGACACACCCCCTCCTCAGGTCTCTGCATAAATACACCTGCTGTAATGCTGCAACGGAGGCGCAGCGAGCTGAGCATCATCAGGTCAGGTCACCATGGGGAACTGCTGTGAGGCCATTTGCAATGTCCGAAAGAACACCAACGTGCGGGTCAGTCTGCCGGCGGTCTGCTTCGTTTGGCAGATTGCTATGGTTATCCTCTTTGGAGTCTTCATCCGCTACGATGATGAGTCGGACGCTCACTGGGAGGAATTCAAAGAGGAGAATAACATCACCAGCGATATTGAGAATGACTTCTACTTCAGATATCCGAGTAAGTGTCTTTTTGAAATTATTCTTGTCATTGTTCATTTTGTCTGGACATTGGTTTCACTGTTGACAATGGGTGTTTTTTTTAAGTTATGTTTCCAAATTGTTTCATTTATTTTACTGTTTAGAAAAAGTCAAGATGCATAAATCTTGATCAAAAAAAAAAGAAAGAATAATAGATTGAATAAAGAAAAATGCCTAGAACTTACAATGGATTCCCCATGCTTCACTATAGATAACCAAATTGAATATATCATAATTTTTTTAATGAATAAATTGTCATCAAATATATCATAAATAATATTGAGAATCATTCACAATTATTGCAATTATTAGAATGTGTTTCCAGTTTACACATTCAATTATTATGTTTATGTTAACATTTAAAGTTTTTCTCTCTGCTATATCCGCTGTTTTTCCACTGCTTTTTGTTTGTCTTTATTTGTACTTTTTTTCTGCTCGTGGACAATTCATGTTTCTGCCCAATTCTTTTTTTTTTTCCAAAAAGTAAAAACATTTTTAAATATGATTTGATGATCATCATGGGACACTATAAATATTCATTTTTCTGAATGCTGTACACATATGAACTATGATGCACTGTGGCTCAATGTGTGACAAAACTCAATATGGACAATGGGGGTTTTTTTTCTAGGTTTCCAGGACGTCCACGTCATGATCTTTGTTGGATTTGGTTTCCTGATGACCTTCCTAAAGCGTTACAGCTTTGGGGGAGTGGGCTTCAACTTCCTGATTGCCGCTTTCGGCCTGCAGTGGGCTCTCCTCATGCAGGGCTGGTTCCACGCCCTGGACCCAAAAACTGGAAAAATCACCATCGGAGTCGAGAGGTGAGAGGAATGCTTTTGACAAGGAGGAGCTTCGACATTTTTCCTTTGATCTGGAGCTTCCACTTTGTGCAAAAACACCATTGTTTTAAACGGCACCTGTCATGCGATGTCCTGCGGCTCCTCATTGTCCAGCGAGGAATCAAGAGTTGTCAAGTGTCATTTCAAGAGCTGGACTTTCAAGTTTGGCAACTGGGTGCATTGTCAAAAAGAAAATTGACTTGGTTTTCGGAATCTTTCTTGCAGTTTGATCAACGCTGACTTCTGTTGCGCCGGCTCTCTGATCGCCTATGGTGCACTGTTGGGCAAAGTCAGCCCTGTCCAGACGTTGGTCTTCACCTTGTTTGGTGTCACCCTCTTCGCTGTGGAGGAGTTCATCATCTTGGACCTCTTACACGTGAGTCTCACAGACTATCGTATCGTAAATAGTGCGACGCTTGAGGACATTTTGTATTTTGTGACTGGCGCAACAGCGGCTACAACAAAGCAGGTCCAGCTGCATACTCGACTTGAGTGCAGACAAGATAAACACCTCTCACTATCATAATGCGCAGCCACACAGCTATGCAAATTATAGCCACAGGATACCAGTGACCCCACTTGTCAGTTTCAGGAGATTCTTTTGACCTACAAGGTAGTTCGTCAACTGAAGTCACTTTAAAATAAGCAGCAAATTGGCAGATAGTGAGCGGCTCTTCATTTCTTTTTGATCTGTACTGGAAAACTAAACAGAATGACATGTTATGGATTTAAAACATCATAAATTTCCCAAACGTCCGCTAGCCTAATGCTAACACACAATGCAAATGGCCATAGACAGGCTAATGAAACTGGTGTTATAAACTTTTAAACAATGGACATTTGAACATAAATGATGAAGCAGCATATGGACAGAGACGCTCTTCTGACACGCCATCCATCTATTGAATTCATGTAAAAATTGCCACAAAATTGTATGTATTTATAGAGTGCAATATTATAGAGTGATGTTTTTCTTCTTAAAACACAATACACAATTTTTTGGTGGTTTTCGGGGTGCACGCTGGAACCCATTAGCAGCCTTTCCATTAATTGCAATGGGGCAAGATAATTTGAGGTGTGTTTTTGTGAATGAATTCAATCGTATGCCAAGGCACCACTGAACTTCCATTGGTAATGCTGATGTGAATATTTTCAACAGTGCAGAGATGCTGGGGGCTCCATGGTCATTCACGCCTTCGGGGGATATTATGGTCTGGCCATCTCCTGGGTTCTGTACCGACCAAAACTTGACCTAAGCAAACGCCTGAATGGATCCGTATACCACTCGGATGTCTTCGCCATGATTGGTACAATTATTTTACTCACACAGACGCTATTTCTAAGTCCCAGCGGCTGACGTCCGACTTGTCTCGTCTCACAGGTACATTGTTCCTATGGATGTTCTGGCCCAGTTTCAACTCGGCCATCACAGACCACGGCGCCGGTCAGCACAGAACGGCCATCAACACTTATATCGCCCTGGCGTCGTCCGTGCTCACCACCGTGGCCATATCTAGCTTGTCACAGAAGAGAGGCAAATTGGACATGGTAAGCTTCAGGAGCTGAAAAGCAACATTATGTGGAAGTCGTGACTAATGTGACCTTTTACCTGACAGGTGCATATTCAGAACGCCACCTTAGCTGGTGGCGTTGCTATGGGAACTGCGGCTGAGTTCATGATCATGCCCTATGGAGCACTCATTGTGGGCTTCCTCACTGGCATCATCTCGACTTTTGGCTACCTTTTTGTCTCGGTGAGCTTGTCGCCTCTCCTCCAAATTCAACATGACTTGCTCACTCAAATGTGGAGCTTTCAGTTTTGAAACTGCTAGCAAGATCTGAAAGCAGCTTCGCCTCTGCCCAAACCCAAACCCAACACACACACACACACACACACCCACACACACACACACACACACACACACACACACACACGGACATGCACACATGCACACACGCAAACAGCATAAACAAACATGGCTATTCACAATGAAAGTAGATATTTGTGATAGTCACACACAACGCTGTCCAGTTTATAAAAACTGTTCAAGCTGTAAACACACCATATATACTACAATGGCAGCATGGCTTTTTTCATGCTAATGTTACTATAACATATAATTTATCGGTTTGATGTCCTTTTTGCACTTTACAATCGATGGAATTTTTTTAAAAAACGATAAATGTGCCTGTCAAACAGAAATTTCTACTGACTTCTGAGTTCCGTCATCCTGCTTCTGTTTGCTAGTCTTATCCAGTTGTTAGTAAAAATGAAGGATGTCTTTGTATGTATAATATGAATTGTGCTATTTTCACTAGGAAAAAAAAGAGTGGAAAAAGGGGTTTTTTAACTAGTTTTTTTCCTCAAAACTATTTTTTTGCTCCAAAACAATCTGCTGAGTTGTTTTTATTTATATCTTTAGTCCTTTGCTGAAAATGAGGGAAAAGCCCATTTTTACATTCGTAAAACACAATTTAAAATTTCATCAAATTTCATTTCAAGTTTTTTGCCTTGAAATTTTGAGTTCACTCAACTTTTTTTAACAATGTGACGGAAACAGACTTCCAAGTATACCGACCTGGCAATTGATTGTTGAAAAAAAAAGATGGCAAAAAAGGGACTGAACTATTCCACTGCTATTATTTTAAATGCATAGAAATAATGACTATTTAATCTCATCTGTAATGAGCATAGTGCAGCGTTTTAGGTTATCCAATAACAAATCTATAATGTTCATAATAAATCATTCATTTAAAAAAAAAACAATAACAATTGAATTGCCATCGATGGTAAATTTACTTCAATGCTCTTCCACCCTGATAAGATAAGATAAGATAAGAAAACCTTTATTAGTCTCACAATGGAGAAATTCCCAATTCACAGCAGCAAAGTTATGAAAGGAAGAAGTAGAACAACAAAATATAGGGGCTGCTGGAAAGGCAGCCACTCACGCGGCGCCATTTTGAAGTCAAAAATAACAAAAATAACACAACACAACACATAGGACACAAGACAGTCGTGCAATCTTCACCACTTTTCTGCATACACTTTGTTGCCTGAAGCAGTTATAGATGAAAGAGGAGAGGATCAAAGTGTCCTTTCACCAGTGAATCAGAGACGTCATGCTGAAAATGTGCACACGTCTGCTACAAGCTAAGTTTTGAAAGCAAAAACGAAGCTGTAGCGATCACGAGCTCTCTTAATATATCTACTGATTGCGCCAGCCGTTACTGAAAGAATTAAGATCCACGTCCATTGATTTACATCTACAATAGTAACACTTCCTTTATCACTGACCCCACCCTTCTTAGCCCTTTTTAGAAAAGTACCTGAAACTGCAAGATACATGTGGTGTCCACAACCTGCATGCTGTACCAGGCATGCTTGGCGGCTTTACTGGCGCAATTGTTGCTGCTGCCGCCACTGAAAGTGTCTACAGCCAACAAGGGTAGGCAGCTTGCACACACACATCTGTCACCCATTTCATTCCTGAGTCACATAATATAGCTACTGTCTTGACTTTGCATTGATTTTGCAAAAAATAGCTGAAAGCGACGGATGTCATTGGAAGCTTTGTGAGGCTAAACATCATTTTGTGTTTCACCAGACTGATCGACACCTTTGACTTTGAAGGCAAGTTTGCGGGCAGGTCTGTGGGCACGCAGGGGGGCTTCCAGGCTGCCGGTACATGTGTGGCTATTGCTTTTGGACTCGTCGGAGGAGCACTTGTTGGTGAGTTGGACTCTCTCTCTGTAGTAGTCAAATGCTTTGGTTTGCATTTTCACAACTTTTCGCAAAGAAAAAAAAGGAACTTAAAGAGTGATTTCATGTAAAATTGAAATAAAAATGCACCGAAATAAAACAAACAGTCCTTAAGGATTACCGGTAAGTGAAATTTTATTGAACATGGAAATGAATTACAACTACTTGGTCAGGCAAATCCCTGGTTTACCTTTAATTACCGATAGTAATTAAATTTAAAAAATGTAAGTATTACGGCGATCTGACAAATCCATCCATCCATTATCTGGACCAACCGCTTTATCGACATGAGGGCCGCGGGGCGTGCTGGAGCCTATCCCAGCTGACTTCCAGCAGTAGGCAGCTTTGAAATTGCGTTTTTTTGTGCTCAAGTTCGACAGAAGTCTCATTCCTAGGGTTTTCTCCAGGGCACTCCGTTTTCCTCCCACATTGCAAAAACATGCATGGCGGGTTTATGGATCACTCTACATTGTCCTTAGGTGTGATTGTGAGTGTGAAGTGTTATTGTTATGTGACCTCTTCAGGGTGTGCCCCGCCAAATGCCCGGAGGCAGCTGGGATAGGCTCCAGCACGTCCGCAACCCTCGTGAGGATTAGCGGCTCAGATAAT
Source organism: Hippocampus kuda (assembly GCA_901007745.1). Classification (NCBI taxonomy): domain Eukaryota; kingdom Metazoa; phylum Chordata; class Actinopteri; order Syngnathiformes; family Syngnathidae; genus Hippocampus; species Hippocampus kuda. Next base: position 21,187 of record CAAKHF010004898.1, read on the forward strand.
GGATGGGAGGATGGATAGTTGATGATTAGTTGTGACACTCAATTTTGTGCTTCTAGGTGTAATCCTCAGGATCCCAATCTGGGGTGACCCCGCTGATGACAACTGCTTCGACGATGAAGTTTACTGGGAGGTGAGTGTGCTTTTTGTACCGCCAGATGGCGCTCCTGCTCCGTGGTTTATCCTGGTGTGACGCTCTTTTAATTGCTCCAGTTAAACTGTTGCTGCTGCTGCTGCTACTGCTGCTGATGATGAACTTGTGTGTTGTGGGCTTGCAGGTTCCCGAGGAAGAGGAGAGCATTCCTCCGGTGTTGGAGTACAACAACCACATGATCAACAAACACCAAGACCTGTAAAGTCTCTCTTCTTAATTTTGACCTGCTTTGTAAAAATCTTTCCTCGCAGGAAGTCTGTTTATATGTCTTCTTATTTTTATTTTTTGCAGCTCTGAGTCCAACTTCTCTGTGGAGCAGAGCTAGTCACAAAGGATCCCAAAGGACTTGCCAGCACAATCACAAATACTGTAGTCTGAAAAAGATGCACTTCAAATTGCTTCACACTAAGGAACTCCTGACAGAAGAAAGCTTAACTTGTGACATTTGCGATTTGAGTGAGTCCCACGAATGTGTGAAATTATGTGTGTGTGTGTGTGTGTGTGTGTGTGTGTGTGTGTGTGTGTGTGTGTGTGTGTGTGTGTGTGTGTGTGTGTGTGTGTGAGTGTGTGTGTGTGAG
>CAAKHF010004899.1:16712-29574 GCA_901007745.1 Hippocampus kuda
AATTTTTTTAAAAAAAATTTTAAATGATCTTTTTTTTTTTTTTTTTTTTTTAACGTGTCGAGGAGAATGTTAAAGGTATGTATGCTCGAGCTCTTGACATGAACTCGCCGGCTAATTTATTGTGAGCTTGGCGGGCGCCTGCGGTGCAGCCACAGACGGGTATTCCGTACTTCAACTACCGCAGGCGATCGGTGGGCCGATATTGCCGTGACTCACATTTTTGATTGATACGGATTCTCTCTACGATTTCACTTCATTCTTCGAAACACGCCATGTTTGAACATAACATAACTTTTCTTTTGGTGAGAAAAGTTGCACTGCATATCAAGGCTTCATCTCCTTTGTGTTTTGCGTTCAAAAAGCTCCGGTTTATGCGAGTATAGAGTCGTGCGCACTACTTTCCAGAATCTGTCACTGGCCTGTGTTCCTTGTTTGTGTGCGGTGAAGCCTCTCCAAAACGGAGCTATCACACAAAGGAAGTCCAGGAAATGACAGAGTGTCTGGCTAGGCCACCAGGAAACGGCCCAGCGGCAAGAAAAATGAGAGAAAAGGCAAGCTGACGTGCATTCGTAGTGAATTGAAGCCAGCCGTCTTACTTTTAGGATTTTCTACCAATCATAAAAAAAAAAAGTGAACATGTAGCAGTTTTTAAATACAGAGTTCAGGTTCCTCTCTCGCCGTTCAAGGCATCTGGTTTCATTTATGCGTCTGCCTTAATTTGCATGACTTTGTGTGAATTCATATGTTCAAATCCGTGGCGTTTACGGCACTGTTTTCAGGCCAAGCGGGGTTTTTTTTTTCTTTCTTAACAACGCAGGCGAGCTCCAAGGTGATTTAAGGACAGCGTCCCGACATGAACTCTCTGCCACGCTCCTTCTCTGTTTTGTTGCACTTACTCCCGCCCAGCCCCCAGGCCTCCATCTGGCTTCTCACTCCTCATCTGGCTTCAAATCTGCTACGCTCAGTCTGTCTGTAAATGCAGAAGCATCGACACAGCGCAGCGGGATAGCGTCGTGGACACCTGACAGAAGCGCGGCATATGCACAAAAACATCGGGACACATTTTCTTGGTATCTTTCAGCGGTTACCAGAGCGGTAGTCATTCATCTGTGAGGACTTTAGGAGTGGAAAGTGTAAAGTACTGCTGCGGGTAGCTTGTTGTTGAAGAGATGGTCATAATAACCGATTAGGAATGATGTGGTTATTGTTTATTGTTGTTGATTCATGTCTCAAGGCGCTTGAGACAAAATGCAAATGCACTACCTGGCTGCAAAGCAACGGGGGTGCTCTGGATTCGGTCTCAACGAGTCTGATCCACACGTCACCGCTCAAGAGAGCTTAATCGCCTCCAATTGGAAACTATTGAGAAAAAAAAGCCCCAAATCGTGATCAAGACTAAATGAAGAGGTTTGCTTTGATCAGCAGGGGCGCTGTTGATTTGGTCTCACTCGTTTGGCAGCGGTGAGCATGTCTGCCTCACACTCTAAGGGTACAGTATGGGCTTTCAAATCTCAGCTCCTTCCGTGTCGAGTTTTGCATATTCTCCCCGTGCTTGCATTCGTTTTCTCTGAAGCACCCTCGCTTCTTCCCATGCATACTCTTAAGTTATTCATAGGCATGAATGAGCGCGAATAGTTGTTTGTCTACACGCACCCTGCGACTGACTGGCGACCAGCCAAGGTTGCCGCACCTCTCGCTCAAAGTCTGCCGGGATAGACGCCAATTCTCGGTTTCCCCGATGAGGCTAAGCCGTGACACAAAATGGATTCATGTGTCATTTTCCATGTAGCCATCAAGGACGTTTAGTGAAATGTTCTTCTCGGATGTCTGTGGGAATTATTGTTCAAACATCCGATTTATTCCGTCTCCATTATTCATCCATAGTATGCTGTTTCTGGCTTATTGTTGCATTTTTCTGCCTGCGCAATGTATCCAAGGCTCATTTGAATCAGTCTTGCCTGCCAGTCAATAACCATTCATGAGTGGCAATTATGCAATCAATCACTGATCATTGCCCTTGAAATGGGCATATTACCGTAAGATACAGTACACGCACGGAACAGTGTTTGCCAAAAGGTCTTCGGAACAAACCACAAAATGTTCAAAAGGATTTTGTCATATATAAAATTGTCTGTACCGCAGTAAAAAAAAAAAAGAAAAAAAATTAGGACGAGGAATAAAACAGTATTGCGGATCATTTAGATAAATAACTGTCGTAAGATTGTGCGAAGTGAGCTCGCTTACAAAATGTCAGACCCGAAATCATCTGAGGGACTGTTGACGTGCGCGCTAGGTGATGCTGTTTTGTGTAGCGACGCCGTTCACATCGCAGTTAGCTCCGTAATGCGTGCGTGTCAAGTTGTCAACAATAGTGCATTAACGAATAGAATTACAATTATATCATTTTGTTTGTCTCGGGGCACAGCATCAATTAGAGGCCTCGAGTGTTCCAATAACCTGCCGTGCGTGTTTTTGGAATGTGGGCGGAAACCCAACACTTATTTTCAAATCACAGAAGTCATGACGACAACAACAACAATAATTTTCTGTTGCCTGAGAAGGCAAAACTGCTACTGAGGAGACATTTCTGTTGTGGCTGCATCTATTTGCAGAAAGTGGGTGTGAGTCTGAGTATCTTGCCGAGGTGAGCTCTACTGTAGTTTTGTGCTTATTGTTGCGTGTTGACAGCGATGATTCCCCGAGGGTGTCTACTGTCTTTTTTTTTTTAATGTAATTGATTAATTGCTCATCAGTAATGTGTGACTCAACTTTTCAATCTTTTTTTTTTTTTTAATCTTCCACTTCAAATTCCTGTCATCTTCAGGATATGTTAAAAACATCGACACGGGATGTTTTTACCTCGTTCCAACTGAACTGACCAAGCACCAAAAACCAAGGGCGGGTCACTCCACCTCTCAGCGCTTTTTACGACTTCCTTAGTATGCCTTTGGCACTTTGTTGCTATTGAGCGAAGCCCTGGAAAACTGGTTGGAAAATAATTAGGTCATGTGGAAAACAAAAAATGGTAACGCAGCAGTGAGGAGCAAATTGTCCAATAGGAACCCATTTCAATGTCTAAACTTAACTTATTAACTTGTACAGTGATACCTCGACTTACGAACGTCTCTTCAAACTAAATGTTCAAGTTACGAAACGCCTGAACAGGAAAATGTTGCCTCTTGTTACGAAAGAAATTTCAAGATACAGTAAGGGCTACTACTCGTAACTCCGAGTTTCCTGAACGCAACATACTTATAGCTGCTCTGCCATTGGCTATTACCGAGCATCTTCCTGGCATCCCATTGGCTAAGAGGGACCTCGACCGGTGTGTCCGTGTGAAGATAGGCAAATAAATACTGTATGTGTCTATGCAGCGTCCTCGACGGGCCATGAGGCGTTCTGATAGTTTCACGTAAATGTCAATCACCGAGAAAAAATGTTCACCAGTCGGGCGATCGCTCACTATGCTGATGTTTGCCTTGGATATTTTTCAAGGATTGTTAAAAGCCGACAAAAGTGAACGTCCTTGGATCAGTTCTTTTCAAAATGGCAGGCAAAAACCACTTCTGAGAGAGAACATGAACTAAAGAGGGCAAAAAAATCATGAGGGTGCAGTTCAAAGTTAAATGACCATCATTTTTATTCTTTGTCTTTTTTTACACGATGCACAACTCTCATTTATTTTGCAATAATCTAATTCTAACACGTATTTGTTACATATTTTATTGCATTTTTATGCTTTAGAAAAAATTTATGTCTGAATTTTGGGGGGACTTGGAACGGATTAGGGCATTTACATGGAAAATGCGTCTCTACTATCACAATTTTCTAGTTAAGAAATTTCTTCCAGAACCAATTAATTTCGTAAGTAGAGCTACCACGGTACTTATTTTGTTGCATTTTGAGGCACGGTCAGTTTAGTACTCGCTGGAATCTTCTTGTGGGCTTTCTCAACGTTAAATTAAGCCTTTCACGCACCCTGTAACCTGATAACATGATAAAGCTGTTCACTGTAGTCACCGCTGTGCCTGAAAGGGTTCACAGAAAGTAGTAAGATCAAAATGTTTGGTTGGTTTCTTGAACATTCCAAGAACACTTTTTTTTTTTTTGGAAGACCTGAAAGTGTTAAAGGAAACGTCGTTTAGCCTTCACAATTCATGCAGCAATCGCTTTGCTGCATGCGTCATCTAGCACCTGAAGATCCAAACTTCAGCGTCTTGTCATTTATTCCACTAACAACTTCACCTCCCCTGCTTTGCAGAGTTGGACAACCCCGAGGCCAGGGTGACAGAGATCCACGGTCTGGTGCACCGACTGCCTGAGAAGAACCGGCAGATGTTGGAGCTGCTCATGAAACATCTGTCCAAGTAGGTGGAACTTGAGTAGAAGAGAAAAACAAAGCATGAAAGTCGTCACGTTTGCCGTTTTCAACACTTCGCGGACTTCAATGCTCTGATGTGAGCCAAATTGAAGCTTGAGACTTTGCCGGATGGTTGTTCTCCATCCTCAGGAAGGTGTCGAGTTCTATCAAATCTTTTTTTTCCCCCCTCCTAAATGGAGGTTTGCACCGAAACACTATCCCACATTCAGTGCAACGATTCTATGACCTTCTTTGGCCAAGTAGCGTGTGAGCCAGACTGCAATTAGTCAAGGAAGCTACGATTTCATGTCAATAGACAGAGCCAAACTTTATGGAAAAGTTGTAAACCGCGGAATGGGCTACTTTCACTTGGAAAACCAACTTCAACCAGAGGCCAGTGGGCCGATATTAGTGAAGCATTTCTTTTTAAAATGAGCTTTTTTTCCCCCAACGTGAAGTCCAAATGTAATGGGAGGCATTTCATGTGTTTTAGTGCGCCAATCACCAAGTCAGTGTTCATTTAAGACGCAGCCAACGCTGTAAGATGATAGCAAGTCTTCCCTCGTAGCAGACGATGTTCAGATGGGTTCACCACAGGATTCTCTGTGAAGATCTTGTTGCTTCATGAGAGATTTTACACTAAAATGATTGGCCCAGTGACGCCTCTTCACGTATGTTTCCCGTGGGCTGTTTATGGGATGTTTCTTTGGGGTTTGGGTGAATTATCTTGCGGTTTCTTGGAATTGGCAGGCTGAATGGTTCAGTAGACTTCTGTTTCCTTTCCACTTTTGACACCGTTTGTTGTCTCAAGTCTCCAAACTACGGCCCGGGGGCCATTTGCGGCCCGCCAGCCATTTTTCAGTGGCCCGCTGTTACTAAAAATGACATTTGGGCAGAGTGAGGAAAGGAGGAATACCATCGTTTCTCCTCTGAACACTGGTGAATAAAGACCATTTAAAGTTTAGAGGCAACACATTTCTGCTGTGTTATGAATGATACTCAAGTCACTTGTTTTTCAAAAAATGTCATCTTATGACTGTTTGCCGGGTAGCACGTTGGTCGACTGTTTTGATCAGTGCAGAAGTGCAGGGTTCGATTCCGGCTCCGGCCTTCCCGTGTGGAGTTTGCATGTTCTCCCCGTTCCTGTGTGGGTTTTCTCCGGGTACTCCGGTTTCATCCCACATTCCCAAAACATGCATGGCAGATTAATGGAACACTCTAAATTGTCCTTAGATGTTAATGTGAGCGCGACTGGTTGTTCTTTTGTGTGTGCCCTGCGATTGCCTGGCGACCAATTCAGGGTGTACCCCGTCTACTGCCCAAAGACAAGCACACCCGCGATTGTTGTGAGGATAAGCGGCTGAGAAAATGGATGGATTGTAAAGAGGCCCTTGCATGCTTCTTGCATTTCTGAAAAGGTTTCTGTCAGGTTTTTTTTCTCTTTTTTTCTACCTGTATGACATCTGTTACTCCAGATTCTGCCCTAATGAATTTATTTCGTCCCCGGGGCATTCCAAAGCTCTGACTGATTTTTCCATCTTGTCTCAGCTTCTCAATTGACTCTGCTTTTCATGTTGGTTTCACCTCTGACGAGTGTCAATGCAGTTTTCACAAAGCCTAAATTACAAAACGAGTGTGTGTGTGTGTGTGTGTGTGTGTGTGTGTGTGTGTGTGTTCTAAGTATGTTCCAATACTTGTGCTTATGCTAAAAATAATTTCGGTCAAGTTCAGGTTTTGTATTAGTTGCAGATGCAAATTCCTGGAACTAAAAGCTGAACAGGGTCATTATTCTTTTATGAATAGTTTTTTCAGGGAGTGTATGTGACTTGATGCTTCGAGGCAGTTCAAATTGACAAAGGCATCAATTGTCTGTCAGTTGGCTTTGGAAGTTCAACAACTCAAATCTGCTATTGTGACAGCACACCCCTTAGCACTTACCTTGTGTTGAGTTCAACGTCCGATCCTGGGTAGCGGACTTGTGGTGACACTCTCGACTGCCCTCTCATCGCTCTAGTTTATGTACCTTACTTCAGCAACAGAAACATGACATCTCTAAAGTTCCAGTCTGAAAAGGCATTAAAAAATGTCATGGGGACTTTATATACACAGCCCTGGCAAAAATTAAGAGCCCAAAATGACACTTGCCTGACTTTGAACTTTTTCACCAATGTTTCTATTTCTGCAAATAAGTTCCTAAAATGACAATATTGTACTTGGAACCTGGGAGTTTTTTTTTTTTTTTTGTCAGTTGTTGATAAAATACTGACTTGAAGTAGTAATAACGACTGTACAGTCTTTCCTTTCGAAGGTTTCACAAAAGTTGGAAGCATTCCTCATTCTCCTCCTTGACCACAGTGTGGCCAATCACCACCAGCACAACCTGATGACTGTGGCCAACCTGGGCGTGGTTTTTGGGCCGACTCTACTCCGCCCACAGGAAGAGACGGTAGCAGCCATCATGGACATCAAGTTCCAGAATATTGTCGTTGAGATCCTCATCGAGCACCACGAGAGGGTATGTCAAATGAATGTGTGTGTGTATGCTATTGTACATATGCATCGACAAAATACAGTATATACATTTTGGATTTATTTCTTTTTATTTTTATTTTTTGATTGTAGGGAGTGAAAATCCTCCCTAAGACTGCATGCAAATGTATCAAAACAAAATGCATGCGCACACATAATGATAATAGTCTCTAAACTGTATTTTTGTTTCATTTTTTTACAATTGACCGATTAAGTCACATTCAGCCATGTCGTTCTGTGCACGGCAAGCCTTAGCTATACCCCCGCTTTGTTCCACTGACTGATTGACAGCATAGCTCAATATTCCGGATTGATTGACGCAGATATTCAAAGATGTGCCAAGCTCCGCTGGTGCTTCAACCAACTCTCAGCTCAACCAGACCAGGAGGAGAAGCACTGAGAGCAAAACTCCATCCTGCATTGAAAGACCTCTCACACTCTTCCAGACACCAACGCATTCTCTTAAAGGTGAGCTAAACACGAAGCTACTTATGCAAATTTGACATTTTATCATTATTGCCAGAACATTCTTCAATCTAAAAATTCTGCTTACTTATACTCATCCATGTGCCGACTGACAGTCAATTTTGTGATAGTCTTCGCATGATCTGGCTGCGCAAAAAAAAAAGTGGAATAGACATGCTGAGAATGAATGCTTGTTTTGAGGGGCGCTGCGGTGATGTCTCATGTGACATCGCTGGGACTAAAGCGCACCGTCCTTCCTCACCGTCCGTGTTCGATGAAGGTGAGAAGAGGAACAGTGTCGTCAGCGCCGCAGTGGGCGAGCCACAGCAGGCCATGTCGTCCTCCGCCAATTGCAACAGCAACAGCACAAGCAGCAGCAGTAGCAGCAGCAGTAGCGGCGGAAGCCAAGGTCTGACACCCAGACACAGCCTTACCAGCAACGACGGCGAGCACGACACCAGGCACGGCCGTCCCAGCTCACTGTGAGTGCCACCAATTGAAATATTGAGGTCTGAGGACATGATCACTCCGATCCCAACTAGCAAGCACTAAATTGCGTGTTCACTCACTCTTAAACAGACAGTGTGTACTGTTGGCAATAAATGGATACTTTCGATACTTGGGATGGACATGGCATGCCCCCCCCCAACAACAAACACACACACACACACACACACACACTAAGTCAACCTTATTTGGAGGAGGGAACCCTCCAATCTTCAGTGTTGTGTGTTTGCTGATTTTTTTGGGGCTTAAAACGCCTACTATACATGGTCGTTTTTTTCGAGCTAAAAATGCCTTACTATACATGGTCGATTTTTCGGTTCAAACGCTTTACTAAACATGCTTGTTTTTTTCGGCTAAAACACCTTACTATAAATGGTCAGGGGGTTTTTTGGTTTTCTTTTATCTAAAAACGCCTTACTCTACATGGTCATTTTTTTCCGCAAAAAAGCGCCTGACTCTAAATGGTCGTTTTTTTCATCTAAAAACGCCTGATGATACATGGTCGATTTTAGGGCTAAAAACGGCTAACTATACATGGTCGTTTTTTTCGGCTAAAATGCCTTACTATATATACATGGTCGGGTTTTTTTGGCCAAAAACGCCTGACTATACATGGTAGATTTTTCGGTTGAAAATGCCTTACGTGGTCGTTTCTTTTTTTGGCCAAAAACGCCTGACTATACATGGTCGTTTTTTGCCGAAAAAAAACGACCATTAATAGAAAGCCGTTTTTAGCCGAAAAAACGACCATGTATATATAGTAAGGCGTTTTTAGCCGAAAAAACCCCCCGACCATGTATATATAGTAAGGCGTTTTTGGCCGAAAAAAACTACCATGTATCGGAAGGCTTTATTAGCCGAAAAAAAACCCGACCATGTATAGCAAGGCGTTTTTGGCCGAAAAAAAGGACCATGTATAGTAAGGCGTTTTCGGCCCCAAAAAAACGACCATGTATAGGAAGGCGTTTTTAACTGAAAAAAAAAAAAAAAAAACGACCATGTTTAGAAAGGCGTTTTTGGACCAAAAAAAATGATCATGTATAGTAAGGCTTTTTTAGCCGAAAAAAACCCCGACCATGTACAGTAAGGCGTTTTAGCCGAAAAAAATGACCATGTATAGTAAGGCGTTTTTTGCTGAAAAAAACGACCATGAATAGTAAGGCGTTTTTGGCGCCCAAAAACGACCATGAATACGAAGGCGTTGTTTGCCGAAAAAACCGACCATGGATAGGAAGGCGTTTTTGGCGCCCAAAAACGACCATGAATACTAAGGCATTTTTTGCCGAAAAAACCGACCATGGATAGTAAGGCGTTTTTTGCCGAAAAAAAAACCCGATCATGTATAGTAAGGCGTTTTTTGCCAAAAAAAACGACCATGTATAGTAAGGCGTTTTTGGACCAAAAAAACCGACCATGTATAGTAAGGCGTTTTTTGTTGGAAAAAACGACCATGAATAGTAAGGAGTTTTCAGCCGAAAAAAACGACCATGTATAGAAAGGCATTTTTTGGCCCAAAAAAAACGACCATGTATAGTAAGGCGTTTTTAGCTGAAAAAACAACAACCATGTATGGTAAGGCGTTTTTAGCCCAAAAAAACGACCATGTATAGTAAGGCGTTTTTGGCCGAAAAAAACGACCATGTATAGTAAGGCGTTTTTGGCCGAAATAAACAACCATGTATAGTAAGGCGTTTTTTGCCGAAAAAAAACGAGCATGTATAGTAAGGCATTTTTAGCCGAAAAAACACGACCGTGTATAGTAAGACGTTTTTGGCCCGAAAAAAACGACCATGTATAGTAAGGCGTTTTGTGTCGAAAAAAATGACCATGAATATTTAGGCGTTTTTAGCTGAGCCGAAAACAATGACCATGTATAGTAAGGCGTTTTTGACTGAAAAAAACGACCATGTACAGTAAGGCGTTTTTTGCCGAAAAAAAATTACCATGTATAGTAAGGTGTTTTTGGACCAAAAAAACCGACCATGTGTAGTAAGGCGATTTGTGCCGAAAAAAACGACCCTGAATAGTAAGGCGTTTTTAGCCGAAAAAAAAACCAACCATGTATGGTAAGGCGTTTTTAGCCGAAAAAAAACGACCATGTATAGTAAGGCGTTTTTGGACCCAAAAAAACAACCATGTATGGCAAGGCGTTTTTAGCCGAAAAAAAACACCATGTATAGTAAGGCGTTTTTGGCCGAAAAAAACGACCATGTATAGTTAGGTGTTTTTGACCCAAAAAAACCGACCATGTATAGTAAGGCGTTTTTGGCCGAAAAAATGACCATGTATAGTAAGGCGTTTTGTGCCGAAAAAAAACGACCATGAATAGTAAGGCGTTTTTCGCCGAAAAAAATGACCATGTATAGTAAGGCGTTTTTAACCCAAAAAAATGACCATATATAGTAAGGCGTTCTTAGCTGAAAAAAATGACCATGTATAGAAGGGCGTTTTTGGACCCAAAAAAACTACCATGTATGGTAAGGCGTTTTTCGCCGAAAAAAACGTCCATGTATAGTAAGGCGTTTTTAGCCGAAAAAAATGACCATGTATAGTAAGGCGTTTTTGGACCAAAAAAAACCCACCATGTATACTAAGGCGTTTTTTGCCGAAAAAAAACGAGCATGTATAGTAAGCCATTTTTAGCCGAAAAAACACGACCGTGTATAGTAAGGCGTTTTTGACTGAAAAAAACGACCATGTACAGTAAGGCGTTTTTTGCCGAAAAAAAACACCATGTATAGTAAGGCGTTTTTGGCCGAAAAAAAACGACCATGTATAGGAAGGCGTTTTTGGACCAAAAAACCGACCATGTATAGTTAGGTGTTTTTGACCCAAAAAAACCGACCATGTATAGTAAGGCGTTTTTGGCCGAAAAAATGACCATGTATAGTAAGGCGTTTTTAGCCCAAAAAAAACGACCATGAATAGTAAGGCGTTTTTAGCCGAAAAAAAAACCAACCATGTATGGTAAGGCGTTTTTAGCCGAAAAAAGTGACCATGTATAGTAAGGCGTTTTTAGCCAAAAAAAATGACCATGTATAGTAAGGCGTTTTTGGACCAAAAAACCGACCATGTGTAGTAAGGCGATTTGTGCCGAAAAAAACGACCATGAATAGTAAGGCGTTTTTAGCCGAAAAAAACCCAACCATGTATGGTAAGGCGTTTTTAGCTGAAAAAAATGACCATGTATAGGAAGCCGTTTTGTGTCGAAAAAAACGACCATGAATAGTAAGGCGTTTTTAGCCGAAAACAATGACCATGTATAGTAAGGCATTTTTGGACAAAAAAAAAACGACCATGTGTAGTGAGGCGATTTGTGCCAAAAAAAACGACCATGAATAGTAAGGCATTTTTGGACAAAAAAAAACCAACCATGTATGGTAAGGCGTTTTTAGCGCAAAAAAATGACCATGTATAGTAAGGCGTTTTTAGCCGAAAAAAATGACCATGTATAGTAAGGCGTTTTTGGCCGAAAAAAACGACCATGTATAGTAAGGCGTTTTTAGCCGAAAAAAAACCAACCATGTATGGTAAGGCGTTTTTAGCCGAAAAAAACGACCATGTATAGTAAGGCGTTTTTAGCCAAAAAAAATGACCATGTATAGTAAGGCGTTTTTAGCCGAAAAAAATGACCATGTATAGTAAGGCGTTTTTGGCCGAAAAAAATGACCATTTATAGTAAGGCGTTTTTTGCCGAAAAAACCGACCATAGATAGTAAGGCGTTTTTTGCCGAAAAAAAACGAGCATGTATAGTAAGCCATTTTTAGCCGAAAAAACACGACCGTGTATAGTAAGACGTTTTTGGCCCGAAAAAAACGACCATGTATAGTAAGGCGTTTTTTGCCGAAAAAAAATTACCATGTATAGTAAGGTGTTTTTGGACCAAAAAAACCGACCATGTGTAGTAAGGCGATTTGTGCCGAAAAAAACGACCCTGAATAGTAAGGCGTTTTTAGCCGAAAAAAAAACCAACCATGTATGGTAAGGCGTTTTTAGCCGAAAAAAACGACCATGTATAGTAAGGCGTTTTTAGCCGAAAAAAATGACCATGTATAGTAAGGCGTTTTTGGCCGAAAAAAACGACCATGTATAGTAAGGCGTTTTTAGCCGAAAAAAACGACCATGTATAGTAAGGCGTTTTTAGCCGAAAAAAATGACCATGTATGGTAGGCGTTTTTAGCCAAAAAAAATGACCTTGTATAGTAAGGCGTTTTTAGATGAAAAAAATGACCATGTATAGTAAGGCGTTTTTGGACCAAAAAAACCGACCATGTGTAGTAAGGCGATTTGTGCCGAAAAAAACGACCATGTATAGTTAGGCGTTTTTGGCCGAAAAAAACGACCATGTATAGTAAGGCGTTTTTAGCCCAAAAAAATGACCATGTATAGTAAGGCGTTTTTGGCCGAAAAAAACGACCATGTATAGTAAGGCGTTTTTAGCCAAAAAAAAATGACCATATATAGTAAGGCGTTTTTGGACCAAAAAAACCGACCATGTGTAGTAAGGCGTTTTTAGCCGAAAAACAACCAACCATGTCTGGTAAGGCGTTTTTAGCCGAAAAAAATACCATGTATAGTAAGGTGTTTTTGGACCAAAAAAACCGACCATGTGTAGTAAGGCGATTTGTGCCGAAAAAAACGACCCTGAATAGTAAGGCGTTTTTAGCCGAAAAAAAACCCAACCATGTATGGTAAGGCGTTTTTAGCCGAAAAAAAACGACCATGTATAGTAGGGCGTTTTTGGACCCAAAAAAACAACCTTGTATAGTAAGGCGTTTTTTGCCGAAAAAAAATGACCATGTATAGTAAGGCGTTTTTTGCCAAAAAAAACGACCATGTATAGTAAGGCGTTTTTAGCCAAAAAAAATGACCATGTATAGTAAGGCGTTTTTGGCCGAAAAAAACGACCATGTATAGTAAGGCGTTTTTAGCCAAAATAAAATGACCATATATAGTAAGGCGTTTTTGGACCAAAAAAACCGACCATGTGTAGTAAGGCG
>CAAKHF010004900.1:8110-28923 GCA_901007745.1 Hippocampus kuda
AACACAATCAGCTATGCAGGTATGGAAAATTGAGAACTTCCAAAAAAAAAAAAAAAAAAAAAAAAAAAAAAAAAAAAAAAAGGATTCAACTCTTTCGAGTCTTCGGGTCTCAGCGGTTCGAAATCTCCTTTCAAATGTTTGCTTTTTTTTTAGGCTCCAAAAACTTGTTGACATGGACTGTAAATGAACAACTAAAAAAAAAAAAAAAACAAACACAAACACTTTTTGACAGTTTTGAAATCTAGTTGTGAAAATAGCCCCGTCGTGCACAAGCCCCAATCTAAGCCTGATGTCAGGACGCCAACTGATTCGACAAAAAGAAGAATCCTATCGGCGCCCCTTTAGCCCAAACACTTGTTGTCACCGCGCACATAAATCACTTGTTTCTCCTCCATCGCCACACAGAAGCTCAGAACAATCGTGACCGAACGAGGATGACAGTGGAAGAAAAGTCTTGTTTGCTCAGCCCTGTCCCGTCCCACATGAATTCCAAACAACCTTGTGTGTCTTGCAACGGCGAGCATAAACGGTGGCGGCGGTACCGCTCATGTCAGCACCAAGCAAACACGCCGGACAGACAAGAGCAATGAGTCGCATCGCACACATGCAAATGCAAATAGTCACCACAGGAAATGTCAACAAAAGAAAATGGAGGTGGGTTACACCCGAGATGGCAGTTCACATCTCGACAGACAAAACATTTATATCAGAATTGGAGTGAAATGTGCACCTTTCTCCCCATCCAGAACTGTTGCTGTGGTCATTGCGCGATGCCTAATGAGTTCTGGAGGACACTCCTTGTTTCAGGGAAGGTAATTGCAACCACCTGGGAATGGCCAATTGCAGCTCTGACCTGATTGGCTTGCAGCTCAGGTCAACTCCTTTGAAAAAGGGTTTGCATTCATATTTTCCATGTATGCCAATGTTTTTGAAGTATATTCAATTGAACTTGGAAAACCACATTTAATACGTCGGTCGCATATGATTAGCATAGACTTGTGTTATTTTTTTCTGGACTTTAGATTCAGAATATAGAAGGGTATCAGTACATTTTTTGACCAATTTAAGTTAGAAGAATACAATATTTCTTGAATAGAGGATGAAAGAAGAATGACAGAAGGATGTTTGAATTGCCCCGCTGGCACAGCTAGACTCCAGCTCCAACACCAACCTTTGAAGTCACGCTCGGTGGCCCTCTTGAAGTCAAAGTTTGTGTGGCCCTCATGCGGCGAACACAGGATGTCAGGAGGGCGGCTAGAGAGAGACAAAGCGGCACGGTTGGGAGGAGGACGTCTGCATTGTCAGCAGCGGGGTTATCTTCAACGCCACGTGGGTTCAATATGGTTTTGGTCCCATGTGTCATGTGAACGCACCGTGAGTGGCAAGATAGAAAAGGCACCACCTTGTTGTGAGGTTAAGGGTCAGTGGAGGGCTAAATGCTCATTTATGTCCAATGAAAGGATGTGATTTTATAGCCCGTAGTAATTGACGGCCCATGAAACAGACGGACATAAAAGTGGGCCACAGAATCAACATTTGTCACGAAAGAAATACCATCGGTGAATTCATCCTGACTCCACTTGATTTCTTGAGCAAGCATGGCTGCACAAAATATTAAAATAAGATGATCCTTGAATTATCCTGGGGGGATTCATATTCTCACTGCAGCAAGATTTTCGGGGGTTATGAAGGCCAAATCGAGCCGAGGATGCATCGACTCCGAAGAATTGTGTATGATGGGTCATCTAAAAACTGACACATGCAGTAGTATAAGTAGCAATTTGGTCAGGCTCAAAAATATTCTTCCTTGAACGCTTATTTTACAAGCGTATTGGCGAATAAAATATCTCATTGGGGTCTTAAAAATAGAACAGAAATAGAATTTCAATGACTTATAACAGCGTTATGCGAAAACTGCAGACTGAATCTAGTGTCGCGTTGGCTTTGCAACCACGTTAAACTTCAAAGTACTCCAGCGCCCTCTTGTGGATAATAATGTCACTTCAACTTGCCGTCTGGTTCCAAATTCCTGTTACATGACTTTCTTAATTAAGGATGCCAAGTGTTGACTGTCTCTCATCCACGCGGAGGAGAAACACACACAGGACATTTTTTTTCATGCAAAGACTTTTATTTATGAATGGTCTGTAATATTGTACAATAGCACACACTTGTCTCTATGCATGACCATTCTAATTGATCTATTTCAACGTAGACAAACATTGTGCCTTTTATAATTAGTTCCCTTTTCACAATCTAAAAATACCATGTTCTGCTTTAAATATGTAGAATACCTTTTGAAAATAAAATATACATTATATGAAATATAACAGTTGTTTATTGGGTAGACTATATATGCCATAGTACCAAATTAAAGTACTTTATATGCAAATACACTTTTCCGAAACTTGTTACGCGTTTCACGTGAGCGCGCGCACACACACACAAACTAAAGATGCCACACATAAAAAAAGAAGCTATACATATATTGTCTGTATGAAAATAGAAAATATCAAAGCAAGATGTGCACCAATCAATCTATATGTTACAAATAACTTGCAGTACAAAAGATTGACGAGAATGACCTGGAAACAGGAGGGACAGGTGTGGAGCCGAAAACAAGACCAACTTCGGGTTAAGCGTCCATGGGCTTAGTCCAGCCAAAGCCACTTTTCCATATATGTCTCAAACCAGACTAAAATATCATGGATCAAAATTATCCTTGTGATAAAAGCAGAAAAAAAAAACTGGCAAAGGCCAGACACAAGAAAAACTTTGAATTTTGGTATGTCGATGTCCAATGCATAGCGTAAAGTTTGGTTTGGTATACAATATTCCCAAATGTCTTGTATTGCTATCCCAAAAGCAAAGTTACTTCTGCCCAAAACCTGATAAATAAGCACTGATATGTCACAACGTAAAATGATTGAACATGTTCACAATGTTGTGTACATGATCAGGAATTGACAAAGAAGTATTAGGGTGACACCGAAGAGGAAAAAAACAATTCAGTGACTGAAGTCTAAAGTCGATTGTCAAAAAGAAAAAAAGTGGCAATGTCATTGTCAATGTCACATGAGAATTAAAAAAAAAAAGGTTCCCCCGAGTAGGCTAACTTTCTCCCTCTCGTGGCTCTAATAGTCATTCAGAATGATAGGATTTTAATTTACAATTCATTGTTACCGTTATTGCCAACACGTCACACCAGAGTAATTGATGTAAACGTTTAATTTATGGTAAAACGACTGATATTTTTACACATAAGTTAACCAAGAGAAACAGTGTGAACAGGTCACACCTTTCATTCAACATAGCTTTCACATCATCATTTCCTGCAGAAAAGCACTTCTGAAATCACCGATTAACAACGGCAGTCCAATATAAAACCTCCACCTGCCCAAAATATACAACACGAGTTTTATAGTGGTTGGCAAAGTGGCACTGAAATCAGACACTTCTGATCCGCATTGTGTGCCATTGGTTAATGCTGATGCTGAAAGCGACGGATCACGCCACGATGGAAAAACTTTCTGTATTCGAAGAGATTATCGGTACTCACGGAGACGACACGAATGACCTCCGAATTTGTAAAATCACACGCGCGTACCAAAACATAGAGCTTCAATGTCGACATTGAACTGACATCACCTCATTCAACTAGAGACGCACCACTCTAAATTTGTCCCCGAAACAAAACAAACAAACATACAGGAACTATATTGCTCTTGAGTGAAACTATTCAAAGACCACAGTGTTTCTCATTGCAATCCAGACTCGCCGAGTACATTCGCTATCAGACACGTAGAAGAATAAAGACTAGAGGGGTCCATATTGGCGTGACACTCAAATATCAGATTAAAAAAAAAACAAACAAAAAAAAACCTATAATTTTCCGAACATATATAAGAAAATATACATTTCTTAAACTCATTTTTATAATCAAGAGAAAATGATATACTTCTTTCAATATATATTTACATTTGGTGACGGTTAATACTGATTGTAATGCAATACTGTTGCCTTTGTTTTGAACTTACCTGTTACAATTCTTTTGAGGAGCAGAAGCACTTTTACATTCATGATTCAACACTGGGCCGGATGGCCGAATGCAGGAGGAAACGACGACATGCGCGGTAATGGAAGCCAAAAGAAGAAGATTTCAACGGAAGGCAGTTTACTTGGTGGAGCAAAGAAACATTGGAAGGGTGGCGGGCGGGGAAGGGCAAGACTTGAAGAAGGCTCGGACAACTGTCCATCCATCCTTCTGTTTTCTTCACCGCTTGTCCTCCTCCAGGTCGCGAGTGAGCTGCAGCCTCACCCAGGTGATTTCGAGTGAGACCCTGGAGTGGTCGCCAGCCAATCGCAGGGCTAGGAGAATTGGCACCACCTTTTTATTTGGCTGGGAAAAATGTTCCCGCAGCACCAGGAAAGTCCGATTTGTGAGGGGTGATATGTCACAATTCTGGAAGCGTCACGGCCGACCGAGCCGCAGGATGAAAATGGTCGGCTTTTTTTTTTTTTTTTCTCGTGCCGAAACTTGGACAAGATTTCCACAGTGTTGAACAGAGTCGCGGGTTACACTCGTTCCACTCGACTGGGGTCGTAGGAGTCTGATGAGAAAAAGAAATGACAACACAGATTACTTTTGCACC
This sequence comes from Hippocampus kuda, assembly GCA_901007745.1. Taxonomy (NCBI): domain Eukaryota; kingdom Metazoa; phylum Chordata; class Actinopteri; order Syngnathiformes; family Syngnathidae; genus Hippocampus; species Hippocampus kuda. The sequence goes on from CAAKHF010004900.1 coordinate 12,763, forward strand.
GAGATAGACAACTGATTTATTTATTTTTATAAAGGAATATGGGGTAAAAATTAAAACATAAATAAAAATGCCCCCATTATCATACCCTGAGACGCACCTGAGATACTCAGCATGTCCTCTTCCTCCATATTTGAGGGAGTCAAGGTCCCGGGGCTGAGACCGAGCGGTAGAGTTATTTCTCTTTTGGGAACACTTCGAGGTTTAGGGAGCAGTGGAGGCTTCTGGAGCTTCGTACGAAGCTTCGCTTTGGGCAGCTTGTCTACCTTAACATTGTTTGTCATTTCACTTGGACTAACTTCTGCCGCTTGCTGTTTGTCCGCGTTGTGGCCAATGTCAAGCTCCACTTTTCCTTCTGGCTCTTCTGTCTTTGCTCCGTCGTCTTCTCTCGCGCCTTCCTTTATTGCTTGTAGTGCAAAATCATCATCGGTCTGTTTTACCTCCTTTGATTTTCCGTCTCCTTTGCATATATTTTCATTGTCTTCACCGGCTTGACAAGCTTCTTTGGGAGGTGCTACCTCGCCCTCGGTTCCACATGCATGTTCACGCTCGACTGAAGAATCCACATGGTCTTCTCTCCTCCTTCCAATCTGGGCATTCAGGCCTTCTTCATGTTCTTGTTTCTCCTCAAGCTCAAGCGTTGCCTCTCCTTCAACTAAGTTTTCCCGTCTGTCTCCGTCTCTCTCCTCAGAATTACAGTCTCTGCTTGAATCGGAACCTTTTAGGCTGAGGCGTCGAATTCGAGACACCGATTGCAGTTCTTTGAGTCGGGCGATTCTGTCTGTGGTCGACCTGCCCAGAGATGTCCCGGTTATATTAGCGGAAGAGCTTAGCTTATCTTGCAGGGCTTCAATGAATTTTCTCGAAGGCTGTGTTGTGCTGCATTTCTTTTCTCCTTTCCCTAGTGGTCGTTTCTCATCGGGGCTGACGGGTAGGGACAGTGAAAGACGACACGGTGGGAATTCAGGGAGGTCCAGCACCACTGCTGACTGAGTGACGTCCTCTTCGCTACGTTCGCCGTCATGGTGACTGTTATTGTGCTTTTGTTTGCTATCTTCATTGCGGTCTTTGCCTAATTTTGACACCTGGACCTCTTTCATCTCTGTTCCCAGCAAAATTGCCGATCCCTGTTCGACTTGCTCGGGCGCCTCAAACACGTTGTGTTCGCCTTCACCTGGACCGTGGGGTGTCTCATCTACGGGGGTTTCTGCATCATCATTTTTCTCCGACACGCCCAAGGTTTCCATTGGAACGGGAATACCCAAAATTCTGGCAGCTCTCTGCTCAATGGATTCATTTTCAGGGATTCCCTTTGCACATTTAACTTTGTACAGGCTACTCAGGTCCTCTGTGGGTAACGCGTTGGCTTTCTCTTGGGTAAGCAAGGTCTCAAGGTGCACGTCTGCTATTGTTGACTCGTTTGTTTTGTATTTTAGAGGCTCAGAGTGGCAGTATTTGTCATGACCATTTTCCTTGAACGCATGGGAAACCTCCTCGGTCAGCTGGGTGACAAGTGGAGAACTATGACTCTTGGACAATTGGAACATTTCGCTCCTGCTTCCGTTGATGCTCAAATTCAACTCACTCTTGCTTTGTGGCATTTTGTCCAACTGAGCCTTTGTCTCAGTCGCCACTTTATCTTGAAGCTCGAGATCAAAACTGTGCTCTGCCCTGTCACAATTTTTCACATGCACTGCGCCGCACTCGCTTGAAAGCTGAACTGTCAGGTCGGTGTGATCAAGCGAACGCGAAACCGGGAGCGAGCGCTGCGTCGTCTCCCCGCCACCACTGGGGGTCTCTGTGTAGACGGTTAGCCCGACATCCCTTAGCAATGACTCCTGAGGGACAGGAATATCCTGCCTATAAAGCCGGTTTGAATTACTGTGTTGAGGCAGTGCGGGCAGGGCTCGTCTCCCGCCTGGGCTGGGGATTGCACAGATCTCATCTGTGAATTGTACGTTGGTCTGTGGTCTGGAGAAAGTCTGCCGTGTGCCCACCGATTCCAAATCGTTGGCAGAGGGAAAGGATTTTGATCTGATTTTGATCACAGCTTTTTCTGTGAGTGTGGGGGGAAGACTCCTTGCTTCTCCGCCTGCTTCGAGGCCGGTTCGAAAATGCGTTCCTGATCTATAGCGGCCATTTCTTTTATTCATCCCATCCAAATCGTCAACTGACCGACCGAGGTGACGCCTCTTGCTGATTGTGTCTTCCATCTCCTTATTGATGGTCTCCAGCTCACCGATGGCATCAAATGGCCGTCGGTTGACCGGCTTGAGGAGAAACTGACCAAAGGCCACTTGTTCGGGACACTCGGGAGGACTGGAGTTGCTCTTCTTCGGAGAGGATGTGTTCGGGTCTCCTGAATCGTGTCTGCTTGGGGAGGACATGCGTTGCTCCGACGTTTGCGACGCTTGCTGTGGTGTTGGGCTGCTGCCTAGTCGGGAGAAGGCGCTGTTGCTGGAGGGATGGAGGTTTTTCTGGCCAGCCATGGGATAGCCATAGGAAGAACCGTTATCGGTTCCTACGCCGCTGTCGGTCGGTGTGTCCGAGGCAGAATGGACGGGCTCTTGTGCTCCCGGTGGGCTTTGGAGTTCTGGACTTTTCACCACTGTCAAGGGTGAGCCGGTTTGGGTTTCCTGGTTACGGTATTGGTTTCCCGGCCAGGACCCCGAGTAACACATCTCCTTGTCCTCATTGGCTTGAAGCGCCCAGGCATCGATGATCTCCTTCCTTAAAGGAGCCCTCTTGGAATTCCTCAGGGAGGAGGTGCTGGTGGTATGAAAATGCGAGTAGTGGACACTGATGGGCATCTCATTCACTGACTTACTTCGGAGGCTGCGGGTCTCTTTGAGGCCGACGGCAAAGGTTTCTGTATTGGTCCTGGGCAGACTTCGTGCTGTGTCGTTGTTGTTCTGATCTGCTGATCCATCTTTGTTAAGGTTAGTTGGTGTGTGAAGGGGAACAGACACAAGGCAGAAAATGGTCTCGCTAACTCGTCTCTTTGTATTTCTGTTGTTGTCCAACCCTGATTCTGGGACAATTTTCTTGACTTGCGTGATGGTTTCTGCAAAGACCTGATCTAAACTGGACCCCTGGCGAGACGCTGCTCTTCTGACTGGGGCCTGAAAGGCTGAAGATGGCGATGGAGGAGGACGTCGGTTTTTGGAAAAAGTGTTGCAATTTTGGTCAGTTGCTGCGAAGTGGTCGACAGTCGCTTTGTGCAAATGGCTGTGCCACCTCTTATTGTCATTGTCAAAGTCACACGAAGACGTCTGATTAGCATCACTGGCCAGTTTGGCAGCGATAAAAGCCCCCCCCGACGGGGGCAAAAAGGCACTGTTGCCGGACGCGGGCTCCGACGCGGCGGTGCTGGGGAGTTCGTTGCGGATGTGACGTATCTTGTCAGCGTCTGTCAGGGAATTACCACCAAGAGCTGAAGAAATGTGCCGTATGCGGGGGTCATCAAAGGAGATATATTGCACTTTTCCGCCTGGATGCTCTTGCGAAGTACATACAGGATGGAGCTGCTTGTGGCCTGCAATGCACCTCTCTCTGGATGACTCTGACCAAGAACCTGCTGGATGTCGAGCGATCCAATGAGTTCCATCCGGAGCCACGTGTATCTGCTGGTACACGTCACCTCTGTACCTAAAAGCAAGACAACACCGTTGGATTGCTACGCGGGGAATTCGAAACAACTATGACATCTTGAGGAAATTTTCATGGATCGTATCATGTCAATATTGTAAAAAATCTATTTGAGATCCAACATGTCGACATGTGGCTGTAGCATTTATTTCAAGCAGTAATAGTCTGACATATGCCTTTGAAAAAGGAATTCATCTGGAAATATGGATGTTTCTGTGAGTACAGTCGCAGCCATGATTCTGCTCTCATTAACTGTCATTTAACTCATTCAGTACCAGCTAATTCTAGACCAAGTCTGAAAAGACGTTTAAAAACGTCTTTGGGAGTGAATGAGTTAACCTGATCTGGAAATCGACAAGGAACCCCTCAAGCAATACCGAATTTGCATGAAAAAAAAAACCAAACAAACATTGTTTTTGATGGAATAGTATAGAATTCAAGCCGCACATACAGTGTGTAATGTTGCATTGCTCGAACATTGCACTGCATTTCTTTTGATAATACACTGTATTTAACCATCGAAATGGGACACATTACCTGTAATCAACTGCAATCTCACCGTATCCCCGGCGCCCTCCGATAATCACAGGGGCTCTCTTATACGATGGGGGAGGGATGTATCCTGGAGGTCCAGAATCCTGTGCAAAATAGTCTAGTGGAGCATCACCTGTCCGTATGATGGGTATGGGAGTCCTGTCCCTGGTATGGGAAATAACTGAGTCTCTCCCAGACAACAACTCACAGCTTCCCCTAATCTGCTGGTGCATTTCATAGGAGGGAGGTCTGGGGGGTCGAGTGAAGCGGGGCTTTGGCGTTACTGATAACTGGTTGGCACTCGCTGGCCTGCCATTCTCCGGCCAGCGGGGTGCCCTGTAAAGGTCCTGGTGTGACAGTGGGTGGCCATTAACCCGCCTGTATAAGTCCTGACCGCATGAGGCCATGTCCACAAATTGCAGGCTCTCAGGTCGCAGCATCCTGGGCATGGACTGGGACTTGGCTTTGGTCCTAGAGTGGACTACCATTCCCTCCGGTGTCCTGGCGTGGAGCCGCTGCTGCTCCTGTGCCCAACGTTCACCCTCACTCTGCGACATCTGGTGACTAAAACTGACAGCTGGACGCCACTCCTCTGTCCCCAAGCTCTGGCACTTCCTCTCGGTGGCCATCCTCCACTGTTTGAGAGCCGCCTCCCTCTCTTTCGCACGAGCCTGGACCTGGGCCGCCCAGCGTTGCCGCTCCTGGGCTACTCTCTGACGCTCCTCAACGGGCAACTCTTGGCCTCTTGCTTGTTGAGGTCCCTCTGGTCTGTTATATTCCCCATGCGCTCCCGCGCGGCACTCTCTGTGGTCAGCATAGTCCAGCAGCACCGTGAAGTCCTGGCCTCTCCTTCTCCAGAAGGACACGTCTTTGGATTGCATCTGTTGACCTCTGGTGCCATCACAGAACCTAGGAAGAAAAGTCAAAGAGTGAATCGAACAGAATGGAACACGGGAGGAAGGTTGGCATCAACTAGAATACAGAATGCATTGATGAGATACATTCTGGATTCATGGATGGAATTCAACTTCCACTAGATGGCGACAAAAGTCTTTTTTTCATGGAGACGCGCTGTGAAGAACATGTTCATCTTATTAGGACATTTATATTTAGCAACATTCGATTTTCTGTCCAAAGAAATTCAATATTTCTACATTTCACAAAAACAATAAAATTTGTTGCTGTCACATCTGTTTGGGGATGTTTAATGGCTGACACTGGGTCCAAAGACAACCCCAAGGGGTCTTTTTTGAGCTGTTTTCAAAATGACCATAAACAAGATGCAAGTATATGTGCACACTCCCCAAGACTGAAGCCATTGACCGCCCTTGACATTTTGAACTATGATCAGACACGTGTGCTGCGGGACAGGCGGCGAGATCCATGCCAAGCTGCTAAATAAAAAGGCATAATATTTATTAGGAGTTAGAATCATTAGTCTAATTGTGTCACTGCCTAATGGGAGAGCAAAGACAGGCCATTTATTATCCAAACTGAAGCTGCCAGTATTAAGTCCTGTCATTGCATCCCACACATTGACAATTCCCAGGTTCCCACTGGCCAAAGTCGTGGTATGAATATGCCAATTAGCCCTCTCAAGGGAAAAAGCAAAACCCGAAAGTCAAAACAGTTACTTATTTTAGTCAAACACGTGACAATTTTACAAGATGGTGGCAAAAGAGGATTTGAAAAATACCAAACAAAGTATAAGGACAGGAAAAACAAACTATGAACAAACATATCTAATTGTTTGGACATGAGCTGTATTGTGTCTACGTTACAGCGCACTTTGCTAGTGCAAATAGGAAAAGAGCTCTGTTTACAATAACAAACAAGCAAACAAAAAAAAAAAACCCCTCCAACTGCGACCAAGCATTATCTGCAGACCTATCATACAGTCTAACTGTGCCTACCCAATTAGGCCCCGAATTGCATAACACTAGACTAAGCTAAATATAGCCCATTCTCCATCTCCATTATGTATTAAACCCTATATATATGCTACATTATTGATGGAGGGTGTAATCTATTATGAGCAGTAATTCCGGAGTTTTCATGTTAGACAGTCGGCCACATGTCGTGGGCTCCACAAAAATGACATCCCTGCGTGTATGCTTAAATGAAGGCACTCAGGCGTGACCCTGAGCTGTTTTGATTACGACTAGTAGGAGTCCGGCACACATTGAATCACCTCCTCTTCATAGCTAAAATTGAGTTCTGAAAAATTGCAAAAGGTAAAATAAAGGAGGAACACACGAGGAGAAAAAAAAAAACATCGAAGTGATGCAAAATGAAAGTATTGAGTGGCGAGTTAATGTCATGGATTTGTTTCATCAAAGCACTGGAGCAAATAATGTGCCGTCATGATTCGCTAAACGGTGAAGTGAACAAGAATTAGGACACTTGGCAGTACAATCGGTCAGCTAATCACAGTCGTGATGTGACAACACAGAATTGAAACTTACCCGCTGTCTGAGGTCAGCGACTCTCCAAATGACGGCGTTTCAATTTGGCCCTGGATTTCACCCTCCTGCCTGGATTGGCTCCTGTCCCCGGGTTGGACGTTGTTGTTGGGGCAGCCGCTTCCAGTCACGTATGCTTGAGGGCGCCTGCTCCCGCAGTTGTTTACGTATGTCACTCTCGACCCTCGTTCATAGCCATTCACTGTCCTGCTACTGGGCCTCTCGTGGTGTTTACCGTAAGATGGAGGTGAAGAGGGGGGCGCCTGTCGGGATGTGGATGCCGGGGTTGGGGTCGGGGCGGTGGAGGCGGTGCTGGGCTTGGGTAGCTTATATCCATGAGAAATGAGGAGATCCTCCACGCTGTACATGTTCGCATTTGATTACGCTGGTGTGTTTCCTCTACCCCCACCCCCCTTCCTCCACCCCCTCTGTGTTTTTTTTTTCCCACGTTTTGGGGGGTAGAGAAAGGTAGGTCGGTTGTCAAGGCGTCTCTGCTTCTTCCTTGTATGCAGCGGCAGGATCACCGGCACAACTGTGCAGCCGAGGCCATCACTGAGTGGAAAAGAAAGAGGAAGATGACATAAAAAGCCAAAAGAGAGAGAAATCAATCTTACGAAGACCAGATAAAAATGCTCCAATCGCAGCTGTAACACAGGAGCGGGTATTTCATCTCCATTTGTCTGTAATTAACTCATTCAGTACCAGCTAATTCTAGACCAAGTCTGAAAAGATGTTTAAAAACGTCTTTGGGAGTGAATGAGTTAAACAGCAAAGTGGGATGCTGCCACAAATGTGTGCCCTTTGTCAGGGGTCCAAGTTTACAACTTTCTCAATCGTCTTTCCCTCCCTTCTCTTATCCATCTTCCGTGTTTCACAAAATGGTCTACATCCAGAACTCTGGTGGACAAAGAAGTAAACAAATCCTCCAAAAAATAAAAAATACGCCATCATCAGCAAACTGCGGGATGCTAAATGTCAGGGATGAAACTGGTGCTCAGGAATATCATGACGACAAATGAGGGATCGTATTTCTCTCTGCTCCACATCCACATCCTCCGTCTTGGGTTCTCTTTTGCATCTCAAAAGCATTTCCTTCATCTTGAGAGAATAAGCAGCATATTTTAAAACTAAAAACTGGAATTCCCCGAGAAATTACAAGAGAGTGCCCAGAAATGCAGTCACGGAACTGAAATGTGGAAGAAAGAAATGAAGTGAGGATGTGTAACGCTGGTTGGAACTTCACAGCAATCCCAAGATATCATGCAAATATGTGGAGCGGCGTAGTCATCATGCGGTCATAATGCGGTTGCACAAGTGTGGACACCCTCTTTGAACTGTGGATGAAACTGTGTTCAGAACGAACCCATTTGGATTGCCCCACCGCGCTCATGCAAAAATCTCATTTCCGTCCATAGCGGATGGCTGTATGTGTGCGAAAGTCCCACTGATGATACGCAGGGTACATCTGCTAATGACGCAATGCCCTTGATGAAGTCATACTTGCTGCCGTGTCAACGGGACAGATGCTGCGGCCCATTGACTCGATATACCCTCCGGTGGAGCCGACTGCCAACAATGTGGCTTTTACGGAATCAAGAAATGGCATTCGGGAACGGCGGAATGAGACTCGCTGCAGTCGTCGAATGCCGTTCAGAGAGCTTAAAAGCCATATGCACTTTGATTGTCGTCGAATGGCCCAACAACTCATTTTCAGTTTTGACAGCCGTATCGCTGAACCAGCCAAGTCCAAAATGTATTGTATGTATGTATGTATCAGTCTGGAACTGATACGCGTTTGTTTTGCATCTTAGCATTTGTTTTGCCACGATAGTCTCACATGGATGCAAAATAAGGATTGACAATAAGAGAGCCTTGACTTAGGGGGCAGCATGGCTCTCCTCACTGCATGTCCTTGGCCCGTCCGTCCGTGTCTGTTCCGTGTACCTGAACCTTGGAAGAGCCGACTACGCGGTGATTAACAGCATCCGAGACCATGAAATGCCGCTCTTTGTATGCATGGTTCCTTAATAAGATTATTTTTCCCCCACCACCATTTAAAACCTTAAACCTGTTAGCTTTGGCGGATTGGCCCTTGGCTCCTACCCAGTTAATACTTTTGTTAAGTTTCACTCCTTCCATTTGCGTAATCTCCTCAAGGAGAGACGAGCTGCAAGTTTGCCGGGTATTCTGTTGCGAACAATGTCAAAACAATGACACAAATCATTGCATTTGGCTTATTTATGTGGCCCAATCCTTTTTCCGTTTGAAGGTCATGATTCACACACCACAAAACAGTAAAAGTCGCTGTGGTACAAATGAGGAAATATATATATATAAATAAATGGCCAAATGGCTTTGATGATGTGCACGTTTCGTACTGTTAACACGAAGCGTTTCTGAATCTCAACATTTGTTCGATCGTAAAAAAAAAAATTGGAACCCTCACTCAAACTCTGTTCTTCATTTTCAATGTTCGGACCGAAAGAATATTAAGAGCAGATTTAATATGTAAATGAGGTCATTAGAAGCGTGTCAACCTCCACTTATGGCTGTTTATGAGAATCAGGCTATTGCTTGAGGTTCTACATCCAACTGAGAAGAGGATTTTCAAACAGAAATAGGAAGGCGGTGTCGGAATATTTCTGTCGCCTTTCGGGATTGGACACAGGGGGCAGTTTCAAACGGCGTCAACGCCGAATTGGTCAAACTCAGGAATCAGAGTGAGCGCCGAGCTCATGAATATGATATTTTATGTGATAATCCACTTTACCTTGTGATAATGTTGTACTTGCATATCAACCTGTTTTAACTGAACCGTATGCTGTCTGATCCAACCTAATTCTTAATCTGAGGCAATTGCTCTTGGTGACACCAGTAAATGAGGATTATCTTCATCATCGGTCAAAGTCAGGATTTCCTTCTGTAAAATGATCTGCCTTCGCGCCGACCGCGCCCCAACTGCTCCTTTCCCGTGACAAGCTGCATTTAAATACTGCTAATGCCGTTACGCAACGGAATTACTCGTTTTATATCAAGTAAAACCTTGGATTGAAGGAACGCGATGGCAACAATGGCAGCGTTCATCCCCCCGCTACACAAAAACATTGTGTTCCGTGACAATACTCCTCTTGTGTGGAAAATAGATGACATTGTGGTTGCTGGAATATGGAAACGGGGGGAGAAAGTGCCGATCTGCTGTGTTTTTCTCAAAGGCGCTCTCTTAGGAAGGGGGAAATTAATGAAATAGTTGATATGGATAACATACGCTGCGAAGCGAGCTAAAAATAAACAGAACCACATGAGGGCTGGCATTTCCCCACAGACGACCCTCGCACCACCCCCACGTGCTCTCTTATCATCAGCCACTTCGTTTATACTCGCTACGCAGTCAAAGAGACGTGTCTGCTTTTCAGGTCAGATGGACTAATGTCAAGGCCAGGGTTGGTGGATGCAAAAAAAACAAAACCAAAAACAATTACAAACATTTTGGCTGGGAAATGAAAGTGCACACATGACTGGCTGCAGGAGCGTGACGGCTTGCGGGTTGACAGTTTGGTGTCACCTCCTGACTGTATTTATGGCCAAACTAAGATGAGGGAGAGCAAGGGTGGCACACAATACCGGATGGAGTCTTTGTTCAATTGGCCATGTCACAGGCGTTACAGTCTAACATGGAAACAAAAAAAAAAAGTTGCACAGAAATGGTTAGTAAGCGGCTAGGATTGTCTACGAACACTTGGCAAAGAACTGCTCTGTGGTCAAAACAAAGTCAGTGAAAGTGATTTATGTTACCCCGAACGAGACGCAGATGTGATCAAATGGCACAAATCACCCCAAACGGAAAGGAATATGAAACACCCCCGCCCCCCAAAAAAAGTCTACTACACGAACCAAAAAGACAATCACCCACCCTGTTTCCGAAAAATATTCCACCAGAGCCGCGCCTCTACACATTGTTCCCCGGTCTCCTCAAATCTAAAAAGAGAGTCCCGAGCCGGGTGTGTACTTGGCTGTTCTCTGGTCCCGCATCTGTTTGGACTGCGCGCACACGCAGCCCATCACATTCGGCAAACAGCAAAGATCTGCCGATTGTTTATCTTTGTGACCACCACACCGTGTTCATTGAAGGGCCCTTCTCTTCCTGAGGAAGTGCGCCGCTGTGGGGATGGAGGTGTGCCGACTGTGTCCCAAATGTTTCCAATCAGTCTCTCGGCGGGCTTCTGTTTGTCCAGTGAAAACATGTCAGAGGCATGTTTTTTACACAAGCCCTGGCGGACAAACAACCAAGCAAACTTTAAGCCTTATTTTCACAAATGCCGAACTTCCCTTCACATGCACGCTAACTCAACAATGCTAAAGCTTTGACGTATCTCGCAAGCACCCCACCTCCCATCCACCGGCAACAATCCAGTGGATCAGGAGTCACACGTCTCTAATTCAACTCGTTGCGTTCTTGAAAGCTGCTCTCCATCTCTTTAATAATTATCTGGAAAATCGATCAGGAAAAAGAACACCGGCTTCGTGCATTTTAAGGAGACATTATGTCTTGCCGGAAAATGATACTTCTTTAAACAGTGAAAGGAAGATGTGCCACATAAGGAGCCGTCCTATAAGTGGGACGGGTCCACATCCGAATTAGATTATTGTTTCCCATCTGAACAAAATAAACCAACAAACTTGGTTTTGATTAGCGATTCAAAAGTGCAAATAAGAAAGTGCCCACAGTCTCATTTCCACCAAGAAATATGGTTCTTCAGTACTTCAGTACTGCAGCATAACAAAGTCCCCACTTTTGACTATGTTTGAATCAAACTTGTGTATGGTGGGTTGACACACACACTGCCGTCCGTTGATTGGTCCTCACAGATTTCAAGAACTGTTTGCAACTTGTTTTTCGATTACGACCAGCTGCGTGTGTTGATTGTTTACAGAGAAAGTCAGCGTGCAGCAAATCCCCGCATCGTGTGTGTCTTCTTTGATTTATTGGTGCGTCAATTTCTTCATCTGCAGTTGACATCATCATCCTGCCTACATGTGGCGGAAACGCAAATGTGATCAGCATTTATAAATCCGGACTATATCTGAACTCAGCGACTTGGCGGAAACATGTCTTCATTCAGCGCAACGATCGTCTTCGAATGTCATGGCATCAATGCTTCTCGTCTGCGGTCTCCTTTGACAAAATGTCGAATCGTTCATTGCGTGTTTGGATTGCTGAACTGGAAAGCTCTCCAGTGCCAAAGCACATTTTGTCCTCGGATTGAATTTAAAATCAGTTGAGAAACGGCAAACGACATGCAGCTGAGAAGTTAGTATGGACTTTTTCGCCGCGGAATACAATGCGAATGCTCGACCCTCTGAGCATTCACACAATGATAAGAAATAACAAGAGCGCAAACAACAAAGCACATCATCACATTGCACGGCAACGTGCTTTCGCTTGCATGTTGGCCTTCGTTGCCCTCTGCATTGTGAGTCAATTAGCTCATGTAAAAAAGGTTGGCCAAAAGACATACACTTGAATTATTTTGTGAATCATGTCCCATGGCAACAGTTGTTTTGCACTGGCTCATGCGTGGGCTGCTAACATACATTTCCCCCCCCGCCCCACCTCGTTGCTCCGGTTCAGAACTTATTTTAGTCGGACTCCACTGGCAGCGAAATTAAAAGGCGGGAGACTATTTTATTGTTTTAATTCCACCAATACATCACAGGGTACAACATTCTGGTCTGGCCCCGATTCTTTTCGTACTGGGTCTAGCCAAATAACTGTCCTCCAGGCTTAATGTATGACAACAGCCCAGTGCAAAGCTGTGCAACAACTTTGAACATATCAATGAACTAATTTTACATTGCTGACCTCATCAGCCATTGCACGTCATGAGATTTTCGGCTGAATGCACTCCCATGTCAAAGGATGTTCAGGGCTGAGCGTTTGTACCGCAGCCAGCATTTTAAAATGAGAGCAGGGGGGGATAAATACAAGGTCATTAGGCACGCTAACCCACGGACACACTGTTCTGCTACACAGTAGGCTTCACCTGTACTTAGCTATTCCCAATCCATGCCGTGTCCTAATTAGTGTCTGTCAAGGTCCGGGGGCATGCTGGAGATGACAGCGGCATGTTTAGCAGCCAGAAGCGGGCTGATCAAAGGGTTAGCATGCTCTGGCCTTTTCCATGGCTCTTGCCCAGTGACGCAGAGGTCAACAACAAATAACCACCCATCCATCCATCTATTTTCCAATCCGCTTATCCTCACGAGGGTCGCGGGTGTGCTGGAGCCTGCCGTCTTCGGGCAGTAGGCGGGGTACACCCTGAACCGGTCGCCAGCCAATCGCAGGAACCACATCGAGAAACAACCATCCGCGCTCACAATCACACCTCAGGACAATGTGGAGCGCCAAATCAACCTGTCGTGCATGTTTTGGATTTGTATAGTCTATATATTGTTTTCCTTCAACGTTGCTGCAAGATACAATCAACCAGATTCTTGACAAGCAATTCAATGTTTAATCTTCTGCAATTCTTTGGGGCTATGTATGATACCACGGCATCGCAATCAGGCGGGACGATTACCCCTCCTCTTCTGTGCCCTGCTCACTTGCCTGTTTAAACATTCATTTGTTATACAACACTACATTACATTTACTTCTCGTTTGCAAGTGACTGTTATCATTAGCAAGTGGCCAGAGGACTGATCGCATTAGTCATAACACGAACACACGTTACCGCATGAGACTTTTTTTTTTTAAACTTTAAATTATTTCTGGTTGTCCCGCTCATTTGTGATTTTGAATTATAGGCTTGTGTGTGTCTGTAAGTGTGACTGTGCTTATTTGTCATTACTGGCACAAAAACAGTCAAAAGAACAAAACGACACTCTTGCAAGTTTAGACTCGTAATTTTCATCAGATTGGACGACCATCAGGGTGTTCACGTTTTGGAGATTCCACAGCATGTTTCTTAAACAGCCAGAACTGCATTAGGAGCTTGGTGCATACATTTCGATGCGAACCGGATAACAGGTGGGATGAAAAAGGATTCTCACACACTCATGAGGCATGGCTGTGGAAAACTGCGATGTAAACAAGTGAAAACAAATAGTGGGTTATCCCACCGGAGCCTGATTGCCACATTGGAATAAATTGACGCTAAGGAAGCGGCGAGCAGGCAGATGGCTCAAACATATGGCCGGCATCCAATCAGAACAGAACAATATACACACCAAACGTTTCACATTTCATGCCGCGGCTCTCGCTTCTCACTCTCAAGAGGCACGTTGGCAGATGTCAGTCGCGTTCACATGTTTCTGCTTGGCTACATCCATGAGCCTCGTCCTGCCTGCCTGCGTCACCTCCCCTCTGACATCACATGTGACATCAGACAGGAGCTCCGAGGGGATCCCTGTAGCTAGGCAAACATCCGGTAACTTTGAAAAAGACGACGCTTTCAGCCAGCCAATGGCCAGACTAATATTCTTTGTGCACTTGGCCTTGAAATAATGCTGAAGACAGACAAAGTGAGAAGGGGGGGGGCAGGGGGGCTGGGAAATGGGATCGTCTGTCAGAATCCTCAATGAACCAAGAAAAAGTAATAATCTGGCGGAAGGGGAAGTTCATGGAAATCACACCGCCTTGCAAAAAAAAAAAAAAAGCATGAGGTTCGCCCACCCGACACTTATCGCTGGCTTGGGTTTGGCCCACTCATAAGAGTTGGACTGTGAAGGGCCCCTCCGAATACGCTGAGCAAACCTTTCCTCTGCTGCTGGAAGGAATTAATGAGCAGCTTCCTCCTTACTGCCGCCCCTCCCCAAACTCACCATACCTCACCCCCTGAGGACTTCCAGTAGGGCCTTCACACGCCAGTCCAACATCAGGCATGTGTGAAAGACCGACACATATGCCTGCAGAACCGTATTTTGGATTTCTTTCTCCCTTGTAGCTAGTCTTGGAACATTTGCTGACATTTACTAACTAGCTTTTAATACGCACTCACTGAGCTATGAAAGGTCAAAAACCAACAGCGCTTGTTCTACGGCAACAGCATAAATACTGTGTAAACAACAATACTGAAAGTAACAATCACACCTTAGGCCACGGGTGGCCAACTCAACAGAGAAATATTTGCAACATTGTAGCTAAACTACACTTTACATACAGTACAGTGACTCCGTACACAGACATGCACTTAAAGGAAACATCTTGACTGCGACAATATGTTTTGTAAAGGTCCCAGACAATTTTCAGAATGTGCAAGAGCCTCTTAAATTGAAACCATTCAGCACATGCAAACATAGTACCGTGATTTATAGCCAGGCAAAAGAGCAAAGTACAGGACCATTACATTTGAATGAATTGTCGATGAAATAAAACCACAAATGAATTCCATTTGAATTCAAACAGTAGTTAAGGATGGCCTCGCTTTGCAGGCTGCTTGAGAGGGAAGGTCATCAATACCAGCATGCTTGCAGGTGAGACAAAGTGACAACATGCAAGCATCAAAGCAACCGTTTGTCATGAGCCGAGCTCCATTTCATGCATTTGGTGCTCCACGAGAAGACTGTGAGCTGCACATGCACGAATCCGTGTGTTGTGACCGCTATGTTATGAAATGGACTGACAGGCATCTCTGAGGTTGCTACTACAACACTCGTCCAGCTGAAACGCGCACGCACCAGACTCCCTTCAACGACTGGCTATTTTGACTTTTATTGATGTCTGGTTGAAATGCATTTAAAGCGTGACGCTGTCTGCAAACGTTAAACTAATCGCGGGTGTCCTTGGCTAAATTCGGCGTACACGTGACCCATCATACACTAAGTGATGGCTCAGTTGGTTCAACTCTCCTGTCGCCCACCCACTGTGGATGAAAAATCACTTATGCAATTGTACAACTTCTACAGGTTCCTAAGCAATATCTGGGGATGCACTGCATTTCTAAAACAGAAATTGGATTAGTAGAGTATAAAAATAATTGCGTCACATTCCTTTGTCATATTCGCTGTCTATGCGGGGGTGCTTTCGGACAGTGAAAATTGCGTAATTTGGATGGAGTTTGGCCTCTCATCCACGGAACATAACACGAAGATGAGCTAACGTTAGCCTGGCTAGCTCCATCACAGCAATCTTTAACCTTCAGCTGATAGGAACAGAGCGCGTCCCCTTCGATAATAAGAATAATAAAATAATAATAAAAAATAAATACCGCACGGCGCCCGTGACTCCTCAAGTTAGAAATCCAATGAATGCATGCTGTGCTCGTCCACATGTATGTCAAGTCTGAAAAGTGACCCAAAAACTGAACCGAATGGCCCCCTCCGACGGTACGAGCTGCAAACGAAGCCGGGCAGGAGAGCGTGCAGGCGGCTAGATTGAAGTTGAAAGGACCAATGGAAAGGTTGAGTGATGCGCTGATGCGACTCAGCCTTCGACTCTTCCAGCGAAATAATAAACGCACAACATTAATATGATGTAACGCACTTTTTTTTGGGGGGGGGGGGGGGGGGGGGGGGTTTTTAC
>CAAKHF010004900.1:32698-57238 GCA_901007745.1 Hippocampus kuda
TTTTTCAAAAATTTTTTTTTTTTTTTTTTTTTTTTTTTTTCAGACAGAAAGAATGTGCTAAACTTGGCGGGCCTATAATAACCACACAGCTGTGGGCCGCATAAGCCCAAACCGTGCATTTCCCATCAGACTCCATTTGCAAACCTGTAATTAGAATTATTTTAGGAGTATCGAGTGGTCAGTGCATCCTCTATCTATTCTAGCAGAGCCGCAGGAGCTGCAGTGAAACCCAAACAATTGCAACAGAGTGTGACATAAACACAGGAGCGGCTCAAGCCGTCACCACCCTGACCGCCTCAACACAAAAGGACTGAATCAGCATCAGGAACCTGTGGTCACATTTTGCAACGTGCACTTCTTTAGTACATCTCACACGTTACGTGAGAGGTCTTTGGAAAACAAGCACATTGACGGTGGCGATTACTTGTTCAAGATACTCTGAAGAGAAGTGAGGGTACAACATCATATCCCAACATTGGTTATCTTACTGACTCAGTTTCTTCCTGCGGAAAGCTTTTTTTTTTTTTTTAAAGCTGCAATCCGACCGCAACTGCACGAACCATGAAAGAAAGAAAAAAAAATCCAAGAGTGAGAAAACAAGCTCCTTTTCCCATGGAAGTGAAGCACCTTCACAAATGTGATCCTAAGTTCTATTCCGATCATGAAAAATGACCACGATCAAACCAGCTCCACGTCAACAAAGCAAATCCTCGGACAGCTGGGCTCTGGCGTTGCAAAGTGCCTACCGTAACTCGGCACAGATGTGGAAAGGTCTTGACGGTCTGAGGTTTAAGCCACCCTGGTAGTACACCACCCAGAGGCCTCCGCTCAGGAGATCTGAAGTGTTTTTTGTTCTGCCACGGAGCACGGTTATTGTTGTAACGTAAGAGATCTGCGGGGAAGAGGGCATGGAGGCCAGGCGCAACACATGAAAAGCATGTAAAGCCCCTTCACCTTTGAACCGATGGTGTGAACAGCTGCCCGATGTTGACGCTGAGATTCACTTTGATCCGCTTGTATCGGGATTCCAGACAACGGCTCGCATTGTGTCGGCGCCTTGCTTTCGGGAAATCGCACCTCCTTTCGATACCATCGAGCTGGTTCAAATAAATAGCCTCCGACCGGGGTGGGATTGTTTTGCTTCGAGCCGCAGGGCAAACCGGTGAGCCGAGGGCCCCCGTGAAGCCGCCCTGCTCCTCAGCCGAGTGTTGACAATAAAAACAGCTTCCGTTAAGCTTTTTATGTCAGCAAATGACTGCAAAATGGACCGATTTTACACAGAAGAAAGACGTTTTCCCACCTGATATCAGCTGCTAACATTCATAAGCACCCGCTCCGAGTTACACAATTGTGATTCACCCACAAGACCCGAGGTCAGCAAATATGCATAAATGAACACCTTAGAGGCTTTGTGGGGCCACATTTCACGACAACGTGAGGTGTTTAAAGAAGAATAATGTGAGACGGACGGCAATATATGGTGCACGCGTCTGGAACGATTCAATATGCTTGACTTCCAGTTTAAGAACCATTTAAGTCCAAAACAATTCAGCTGGTCGCCCCATCATCAGTAGCCGCGTTTGAACAGTATTTATTTTTCGTGGATAAAGTCTACCCAGAAGCTCCCTAAATTGAATGACGTTTGAGAAAAGAGACACTCCAGTGTGCTGAGGAGGCGCTTTGAATCCCGACAACCCTTCTTGTTTTATTGCTGGTGTCAGTGAATCTCGGCTATTTCGCAGAGGGCTGCAAAAGAGTGAGCCATCTGGCTGCCAAAGCTTCCCCTCGTCGCTAATTCAGCTTTAAGCCACGTTGAAAAAATGTTACCGTAATTGGAAGAATGTCAAGATACTCTGTCTTCAATCTAATTGGTGACTGAAATGATTCCCCCTGATAATGCCAGATAGATTGAAATACATTTTTGACATCTCATTTTCATTACAGTGAATTTTCTGATTCACTGCAGTGGCTGAGGCATTGACATCGCACACAAAGTAGTGAGTGCCGATACCGGTCTACGTTCACTGAAAAAAGTATTTTTGGATTTATCCTTTTTTTTTTGTCGATGTAACACTTTTCTAAGTCTGAGGTGGGGAATTTCCCACCTCCAAGTTGTCGGGCTCACAGCTGCAACTGTAATTAGAGCTCCCATGTGTTACGTTTTTGAGTGGCACGTAGTTGCTGAAGTGGATGACATACCTGGTAATGAATTGGCGTATGCTCCGGATTACAGCACGCCACTATTTGAGGACATACTGCAGTAGTCCCTTTAAAAGCCTTTCATTCATGGCAGACTCTTGGATGATGAATAATTAGTGTTTGTTTGCTCCAAGGAACAACAGCGCATCATTGTTTTAACCTTTGATCCTCCCAAGTGAGGCTGGTGATGCACACCCCGTCACAAGTCACAAGTCACACCGTACACAAAAGTATGGCTTTTATCAGAATAAGATATGGGTAATATGGGAAGCTAGGACACCGAGTGGCCCTGGGTGAAAAAAAAAAAAATCTCTGTTTGGCATATGAGTCAAACGTATCAGCGCTTTCATGCAGACATTGCCGCTAATTTGAAATCGTCCACGTCAGGAGCGCTCAGGCCAGCCGTGACGGGATAAAGGCCGCATGACCGATGGCTGTCATCTTTCATGCTTTAACAGAGAGAATGTCAAGAGGTTAACAGCAAGGTCGCGATCCCTTTCCAAGGGAGTATCTGCGACCAGTTCAGGGAATGAGATGGTGCAGAGCGGTTGACTCAGTCGGTCACATATTTGGACCATGGATCTCTGACGACGCACACCCAGAGCAACGCTCGCGATACTTCGCTGGGTGTGCTTCTGATGTCGTCTCATTGTCATATTTGTGCTCCTCCAAAAATCACCGGCTTGCGATACGGCAAAACATACAATTCCGGTCGCACACAAAACACACACGCGCACGCACACTTGGCTGGAACAATGTCGTCTGTCCCAGATTTCTCACGAGACCCAAGTGGAGTGCAGTAGACAGCCATGGCGAGGCCTGCGGAGGGAAGGAGGATGGAAGCACGCCAGAGGGAAAACACAGACTCTTTTTGTGTGTGTGTGTGTGTGTGTGTGTGTGTGTGTGTGTGTGTGTGTGGACAGCCCACTATTTGCAATGCGCAAGAAGTTTATACGTTTGCAGTAATGTGCAATTACACCCCTGCTAACCTAATTAACCGTCTGACAGTGAAAAAGTGCTTTTTTTTTTTCTTTTTTAGCTTCAAGTGGTAAATGCTACACTGCAGAGAAGGGCGAATAAGTCATCAGAGACACGGTTTCTCTTGTAAAATGGTTGATAGAGTGTAAGTATGTCTACACAACCCTTCCTGCAAATGCGGTTACAATGCTTCGAGTCCTATTAAAAAGAAAACCTCCATTTATTCTCTGAATGAATGTTCCTCTGGATGCCTTTATGTTTGCTTTCAAACTTCATGACGCATTTCTGCCTCGCATCTGCACAATGAATCTGAGATATCGCAACTGTGAAGGAATCATTTATGGTGAGTAGTTAACATTACGTATTACAACGTGACTGTTGTCAGCTGTTAGTTTTCCATCCTCTGCTCAGAATGCAAAGCACACATGGCTTAACCATAACGGTCCCATGATTGTTTTTGGTTTTTTTTTTTCTTTTGTGGGACTTCAAACTAAGAAACAAATTTTAAAAATGTCTGTCCAACATTCATTCATTTTCTATTCTTCTTATCCTCAGTAGGCTACATTGACACAATGTTGCAGGCAGTCACGGCAGCCCCAATTTGCGCGGCCGGGGATTTGGGACATTTTTGCCTTTTACTCTCTCTTCCGCGCACACACCTTTAGGTGAGTTTGTGTCTGAGTCGAAACGTGTCCAAGACACTTTGGCTTAAGAGGATGATGCAAGCAGCATTGGGCTGTACCAGGCATCTCTCGTTTCCAGTCACCCCCGAGTTTAACCTCCTCCCACTGCATAGCATGATGATGATGTGCTGGGCCTCTGACACGGGATGAGATAACACACATCTGGAGCCGTGGACAGTCTGCAGCATGAGTAAAGCCCTCAAACCGAATTTCATGCTTTTCCTTCCTCCGCCCCGAGTTCCAAAAGTAAGCGGGGCCGCGGTTGTGTTAAAACAACACAACAAGCAACGTTCAACATGGAGGAAAACCACAGGATCGCGGAATGGTCTGAAGAGTCAAACGTGAAGTGGAATTCTGTACAAGTGGAGGGCGTACTGGAGCGAAACCTGCGGGCTTTTTTTTTCGTGTCACTTGCTTTCGACAGACGGCACGTATGCAAAAGAAATGAATTCTTCCGCCATGCGTGCCGTCGAGCCGAAATCACTTACGCACGTCGGCATGCGTGCGCACAAACACGCGCATGGCGTCCGTCGCACGTCGGCGGTTTGATGTGCTCAGTGGAAGCCAGCAGGCATGAGAGATGGATGATCCACACGCGCACACGCATGCAGCAGTACATGCGCGCGTGTGTGTCACACGCGCACACAATCATGTGGCAGGGGTTCCTCAGCAGGTTCCCCTCCCTCTCTCAGCGTGCTACTCGGGGATAAGGAAGTCTCCTCATTCCTGCGAGCCGAGGCTTCGCAGCAGCCACTCGAGATTTTTCAAACAGGGCCCTTCCAACGGCTAATTATAGTGCCAGGCTAGCCTCCCTACGACCACACTTTTCCATACACAACACAGCGTCAGGAACAAGACGGAAACCACATTTGTTACTTTATTTTAATGGATTTTATCTGTGGGGTATGAGCCGGCGCCGACGGCAGGAAAAGCTTCTGATAAGCTTACGTAACGCTTGCTGCACTTTCAAAAAGTGCCCTACCTGTGTGTCCAGCTGAGAGCAGTATTGCTCTGACACCCTTGGCACGCTACAATGCTGAAGTTTGCAAGAAACTCCGCCAAAAGAGGAGAGCATTAAATGGAACGAGAAAGCGATTTGAAGAGGGACACGCGGAGGTGAAGCATGGAAGGAGCGAGCGAGCGGATCAAAACAAAACCACCCAGCGTTTTCGAGCTCCATCGGACGTTCAATCTCTTTGGGCGACAGAAATATGACACGGTGTTGTTTTATCGCCGAGCTCTCGTGCATGCAAGTTGCAGAGGGCGTCTGCAGGAATTGAGCCAAGAGGTCCGAAAAGCGTGCGTTGTTTTACAGCACGTTGATCCCGAGCGGGGGTCAAACCTCACCGTTTCGCAACGGCCGAGGATAACGTTTAAGGTTCAGTCGAGAGCTCCCAAGGGCCGCGGTTGCCTCTCATTCTTTCGACTTCCTCACCGCGCTCTGCGGGCCTCAGCTCGGGAGGGAGTCATCTGCGTCCGATTCATAATTCATGCATCTGGCTGACTGCTCCTCTCTGGCACGTGTAAACAGCGTGACAAGCCCAGCAGGTAGCTCAAGGTCTAAATCTGTCTCCTCCGTTGTGCAGAAAAACGCGACCCGATTATTTCTGCTCATCATCAACAACTTAAATAGAGCCTGAAAGAAGCTAGCTTCGTATGCGCAGGACATGTTGCACTCTGTCCCAGCGACTAATTTGTTCGCCTTATCAGCAGTGGCGCAGTTCAGAGCGAGTCCATCGACGCGGTAGGTCAAGCATCGCGTTTCCGCATTGAATCATTCTTCCAGTTTGCCAGCATCGAGGCGAAGCCTGGAGAATACAGATGGAGTCGTCCTGAACTTGTGAAGCTCCAACCTCAAATTCAACTCTTCACTTTTTCAACTTTTAAAAAGGTTCCCACAGTGTTAATCAATGTATACGAAAATAGGGAAGCACAAAACCTGTTCTGGGATATTTACATGGAGATTCTGGACCCGGAGGTTCTTCAATACTTTGATGATCTCATTACACTTGCAAATGTCGGCAGGTGGAATATAAAGGGCAGCATTTGAACCATCTGTCTTAAGAGTCAGAGTGGCGTTAGGAAAAACAGTCAGCCTAACCTCTGTCCTCTTGTTTACGCTTGAAAGTAACGAGTCATGTATTACCAAACTTGACTTGCCAGCTCAGAAACACAGATCTCAACCCCATCAAACACCTTTGGGAAGAACTCATCTGTGACTTCTAACCTTGCAAAGCTTCTTGAGCAAAGACAGACACTCTGGAAAATCTTCAACCCTATTCCCGGCGGAGTGGAAGCTGTTACAGCTGCTAATGGCAGTTCTCTGCTACATTTTCTTCCATTTCATTTCCCGTAGGTGTCCCAGTTCTTGCCCGTGCACGTATACAGAATCATACATGATCGCCTGTTAGGTCAAAAAAAATGTTTTTCCATTCTCGGTTGAAAGTGTGACAGGAGTTTATGTTCAGTGCCTGCAGATGCCTGGCATGATCTGCTGTGTTCTGTGATTTGAAGCCAGCAACCAACAAATCAACCCACTAAGCTGGCGGCCAACTACCCCTCTTCATTCTCTGCAAACAGCAGTGAACTGCAGTCCAGGTGCAGCTCAGTAACAGCAGTCACGGGCGGGCATGATGTGGGCCTTTTAGGACCCCAGCCAAATTTCGACTTCACGATATTTCCTATGAGACGCCCACTGAGAACTGGACCCCTTTGTCCCTTTTCACACAGTCCACTGACGGATCCCAATCGTATACTTCCATCATACCAAAATGTAAATGAATAATACTGTAACAACCTTTTTCTGAAGTGGCCGTCCTACTTTTTACCCCAGCAAACTGTGCTACCACAAAGCGAATCAATCGCCGGCGACTGGCTCTGCATCAACTGTGGGAGGTGATGTCTGCTTCACACACAACCACGATTGGAAGTGGGCCCTTACTTAAATTAAAGACCAACCTTACTTGTCTAAGAACGAAAGCGCCGGCCATAAAATCAGAGGGAGGCAAGACCACCAACATAGCGAGGCCTGTTATATGGCTTGTTTAGCGCCCAGTTTGTCTCCGCCGCCAATTCGCCAGCTCTTTGCCTAATGGAAATTCACTTTCCATCCACATTCACGTCACTGCTATCTGCAAAGACAACTTTAAGACAATATTGATCCAAGTGCTTCTGGCTCGTGCTCCACAGCGTGCGGGATTTCTTGCTTCTTGCTCGCTGTCCTCCTCTCCTTTCAGAAGCTTTACTGTACAAAGTCATACTGTTCGATGAGAAAAATGGCAACATGCCTCGCTTCCTCGTTCTTGCACATTCAGCACGGGCAGTCTGACACGCAGGCGTCAGTGTCACCTCGTAATTTAGCAGGTAAACTGTGTTTCTTGCACTCTTTGCTTGTCCTGGGCAGCGTTGCTTGTGGGAGACACACCCTTGTGTCGAAGTGGAAAACGGCCAAGTCTCGAACTACATTCCAAGAGATAGCGGCATGGGGGGGAAAAAAAAAAAGATAGCATGTTCTTGTGATTGCATTCCTACACAGACCTGATAGTGCAACATGAGTACAAGACGTCAAAACAGCTTGCGTTTCTCACTAAAAAGCACAACACAATCAATGAGTGAACTGGGGAAAAAAAACAACAACACATTTTGGCCTTTTTCTTTTCCATAGAAGGCGTTTTTGTAGAAAGAAAGCACAAGCATCTTGGTGTAGTACATAGAAAATACCCATTAACGAATCCATGCTCACCATTGTTGACCGACATCTCTTCCAAAACTCTGACCGCAGTTTTGACAAGGCCGGTTGCTTGAGAGAATGCGGAATTTTATGTCATTATTTTTGCGGTGACAAGGCCATATCACTTTTTTGGAAGACGCCTCGAAACATTTTTCATCTACACATGATAACTCATTTTTTGTAAACAGCGTAGTAGTCTCAAGACCACACCAAACAGCCTGTCACCACTTCTTAGAAAAAAAAAATCAATCATCGATGTGATTTAACTGCCGCTTTGCTTGGTTATGAAATGAAACGGGATTGCTGTCCCAGAAGAGGAGAGGAAATGATACAGATAAATTGCTCTGGGACGAACAGCCCGAGTCAGGCCTTGAAGAAAGTGGCTCGTGCATACGCAAGAAAAATGTCGCGCTTCCCTCGAGTGTCTGTTAATCAGACGAGCTCCCACAGAGTCGCTCATCTGGACGAGGTTCTGTCATGTCACTCTGGGGGATGCGTTGAGGTCAAAAAGTAAAGGTGTGGGTCAGAGGGTAATCTAAGAGCGCTTGGCCGGTCACTCATGGGTCAGCACTCAGACGATCTGCATGCCTCGGGGGGGTGAAAGCGAAAGGGGCCAGACTCGGGGGGTTGGGGGGTGATCAGGGTCACGAACCTTTATGATGGCGCAGTGACGTCCTTTAGAAAAACAAACAAAGAGGTCACTGGACGTCATTGCAACATGTTGACCATTTCCCCTTCAGCATGGAGGGCAAATATCTGGAAATTCCTCAAAACAGCAGACAATAGCTCTAGCTTGTTCATCGACACATAGTCGTCCCGACTCAAGTTCTCGTTTTTGGTTTCGTGCGATCCAGTCAACAGTCTTTTGTCTGTACCACAGATCAATAAAATGCGATGCGCATCCAGAGCGAGAGAGGCTGAGTCAGTACAGCTGACTGTGCCTGACGCAGTAAGGAAGCAACATGACAACAAAGACAAAATGCATCACTGTTATGTTCTTCCCCGACTTGCCAGGAATGATGCACACCGACAGGTTTCTCCTGCTCGTGCTGAAGCATCACGAAATCCTCAAAAGTGTCGTTGAAAAGGTGCGGGAGCTCTCTACTGCAACTCTTGCTATAGGGCACCAAAGACACTGACCCACCAGGAACATAGACTTGATTTATTCTAATATATTTTCAAACGATATTCAACAGTGACGATAAATTGAGAATGAGATGTGTCGCAATATGTGCTACATGAACAAAAAAAGGAAGCTTTGGAGAGCGCAAATGCCATCTTACAAAAAAAAAAAACAAAAACCTCCTCTTGCGTCCTCCACGGTTCATCCTCCAGTGACCTTCAGTGTGGTTATTGATATTGACTGCTCGGAGGCAGATGGCAGTGTCACCTCCTTGAGTCTGTAGAGTTCAGGGAGAGGACACAGCAAGCTGTGCGGCGGCTCAGACAACACCAAAGCTTCCCCAACAACCAAAAAAAATAAAATAAAATAAATACTCCCTTTAGTCTTGGCTCAATTATTCGAGTCGGTGTCTGCCTGTTCCCCTTCTAATCCTGGCCTTTATTGTCTATCGCCTGCTTTTGTCGCCGCGATCTCGCGACGTATCTCCCACACGCTCTCTTTCTCTTGATGATGCGGTGAGTTATCTCCAAAGTTGGGGAGGAGGAGTGAGGGTACGGAGCAAAGAGAAGGAAAAAAAAAAAAGAGGTTTATTTTCTTGGCTCCTTCACTCCTTGACACACCCGTGTTTTCATTTGCAGCGGAGGGTGGAGAACACGGGTTGGCCAAACGGCAAGGAGAAGGCTTCATGCAACTGAAACTGCTGCAAAGGGGCTTTGAGTCCCGCTCGCCTTGCTTACTGCTAATAGCTCACTGCGGCAAAGTCAGATGCTGCGCAACCATAAAAAGAACAGACCGTCGAGCGGTTATTGAACCCAGAGGATATCCTTTCCTTTCCTTCGTATTATATTTCAGAGCGTAAACCAACTCCGTCGCCAGATGCCATCGGTCGTCTTTGTAGGAGTTTTTTTTTTTTTTCTTGGATCGTGACACGGGTGAAGTTGCGATGTGGCTTTCAAACTGCAGCGGGGCCACCAAAGAGCAACGCGGTCACTTGTTCGATGCTTTCAAAACTATTTTTTTCCACGAGTAGATACAATGAATCAATAAGTTGCAGACCGATTTTACACAGACGGGGTACGATTTCAATCATATCGTAAGATTGTAGAGGATTGCTAGAGGATAGCTTTTGGACAAAGAAGAATAAAACAAAGTAGAAATTCATTTACGGATGAGATGAATATAGAATTCGTTGTATTGCTCATATTGTACCGAGGAAACAAATTCTTTTGGGTTCCTCAAATGTTATCCTTGGAACACACTTCTGAGCATTCGACATTGGAGGTTTGACTGAACACTTGTGGGCACAACGCCAATTCTCGATTTCGTTGTGCAGATGTCATTAACTGAAACAGAAGAAGCCTTTCAATAGATTCTTTATCAATTAGTGCTTCAAAATGAGGCTTTGTCTCGAATTTTGTGGGCGGGGGGGGGGGGGGAGGCCTTTGTAATGAAGATCTTTTTGAACGTCGATGTGGTTATTATTCCAGAGAATGGGAGCGTCTTTTCTCGCTACTGGAGCTCTGAGAATAGGAGGCTT
Source organism: Hippocampus kuda (assembly GCA_901007745.1). Classification (NCBI taxonomy): domain Eukaryota; kingdom Metazoa; phylum Chordata; class Actinopteri; order Syngnathiformes; family Syngnathidae; genus Hippocampus; species Hippocampus kuda. The sequence continues at coordinate 42,949 of CAAKHF010004900.1, forward strand.
CATCACATGTTCCCAGTTTCCAACATATCAAAGTGCAAACATAATTACTATTTCAAGTTGAAGGGACCCCACTGTTTCCCCGCGCTTCTCCGCCATTTCTTGCAGGAACTTCAAAGGCCTGCGACACGGATGTTCTTTTTATAACCCAGATCTTTCTTTGGCAGTTTGACAAAACCACACCAAGGAAATAGAGAAGGAAAAAAAAAAGGCAGCGGCAATAAAACACCGCCACTGATCTGACATAATCTGTCAGATAATCGGTGCTCTCGCACAGATAAGAGAGAAGAGGGCCAGTAGGATGAATGACAAGCTGTTTTGTGGCAGATAAAGAAGGTCATTCTTTTCAAACTGTAACTGCGGTCTCTAATGCGGCGGGCCGAAAAGTCTTTGGAAAGTCAACCCGTCGTGAGGAGCCTGCTGGGAAATCATTCTCGAAATTAGCGAGGGCGGAAAAGGAAATAATGAGCAGAGATCATTTAGCTTTGGAATATGAAAGGGATCGTCAGTCCATCCTCACTGCTTCGAGGTCTTTTCCCCCCCCTACTGTCACTCTTCCATCATTATCTCCCACCTGAGCCCCCCAAAACTGAGGTGGGCACCACATTTGCTAGCAACCTGTGTTATTTCAATCCCATAACACCCCCGGCTTATCTTTGCCTCCGGCGATCCTATCGGAGGCGAGAGCGGAAAAAAAAACAACAACAAAAAAAAACAAAACAATTCCACTGAGGTAACATAAATTCGCCTCTTTTTGAAATTAAAGGCATGTGTGGAATTTCATGCCAGTGCTCTGACAAGGAGAAAAGAAGTGGAAGGCACGGATGGGAATATAGGACAGGAGTCCCAGAAAGAAACAGTCTGCCTTCCCCCACTTCTCCAGTTCTTCTCGCACCTCATCTTCCTCCATCTTCCCTTCATCCCACGGTAAATAAAGGCGTTGTCGAGGGCTCAACAATGGTTGCGCATGCCTCAAATGCCTACTTAATCAAAAGAAAACAATCTTGGCCGTATCCACATGTTGTGAGTCGCTGGAGAATTGAAACCTGCTGTTGGAAGCGTGGAGGCACATTTTGTGTTACCTTCACGAAAGCTTCTGAACACTGCGGAGGAAGGCACGCCCTGCTACTGACTCAAGAGTGTCGTTAAAAAAAAAAAAAAAAAAAAAGGAAATGAATCTTTCAACGCAGATAACTTATTCACCATCAACCTGCAATGAAAGACTTTTTTTTTTGAAATAAGCAAAAGTCTTGGAGGAGATCCACTAAAAACAGATTCAAGTGACTTCACATTGAAGGAGTTGTAACATGTGCCGTAGAAAATGAGTGAAGTGGCAACCGAAGCAATGCTGTCATTGCGATTTTATTTGACTCTACATTATATCTGTTTTATTTTCAACGTAAGCTTTGATAACATTAGCGCTAGCTACGCAGCCAGCTCTATGGTTGGGGGAATTCACATGGCGTCTCGCCGCGAGGCCTGGAATGATCATCTTGACTCAAGGTGAAGTCACTGCATATGCCCTGAAAAATGTGGAAAACTTTGCTTGAGGTTTTGGCGTACATCCCGAATGTTTCTCTCAAAGTTTCTCCGTGCTACGAGTAGCCTACTTATTTCCGAGCTGGCTCTCGACCTCCACATCAGCCGAACGCATACAACGTTGACACATGGCCGAACGTTTGGGCCTTTGCGCGGAGCCGCAACGCAGCTCTCGGGCTGGCTATTTGCGGGAAATGGCCTCCGTCCAGGAAGGAGGCTACGACTTCACGCTGCTTTCAGCCTTCGACCGCGTGGCCTCTCTGCTCCATCATCCCAGACAGAACTATCATGTTACCATAATGAATCCCTTTAGAGTAAAGACCCATCACACTCGGGTCTCTCAATCCCCTTAGCACTTCGGTCTCATCTCTTTACTTTCTCTCGCCGCTTGATCCGTTTTCTACAATCTCCTTGCAGCCAACGGTGCTTGCAAAAGAACTCAACGCAGTCATCGGCAAAACATTTAATAATAAGAGCCATCAATTGTTGGTTCCGGTCCGCTGACGGAATGCCCGTTCACGAACGGGGGTACGAGGTTAAAACTCGAAACGGCACCGAGAGCCAAGGACTGAAACGAATAATAAGGTGCTGGTTAATACGCTTGTTTGACAAGGAAGCCTCGGGGAGCGTGACCGTCATAACCTTTCTCGGTGTGACCTATTGGCTTTGCTCGAAGGGGTGTTATCGAGAGGGGGACTCCAAATTGATTGCTACTATCAAAGAGCAGCAGCATGAAGTGAAATGCGAGTGTGGTGGCTTGGCGTCCATTGGTAAGGGTTGCATGACATGGCGCTAAGCACATCAAGCACGGAGAGAGTGGCGGGTTGAGTCATTGCGTGATTTTGCAGGATGACCTTGAAAAAGTGAAATTGAGTGAGGCTGAACAGATACTGTCATTAAGTGGTCACACAAACTAAAATGATCCGGGTCCAGATACATTTTTGAAGTCGATTTATAGCCACACTAAAAACATTGAGATTATTTTATTTCATACAACCGCTTGAGAATTTAAAATGGAATAAATTCATCACTTTTTTTTTTTTTTGGTGTATATTACAAATACACGACCGTTTTTCTTGTAATATTCTAACATAATACTCACGATCTTACAACTTCATGCACATAAAAGTAAATGTAACTTTTTTTTCATGAAAATGTATTCTTTCATTATGACAGGAATGACTTTAATTTTAACAACCACCATTTGTTGTGGAATGACTAAGTGTGTACAAAACTGACGACAGCACATTGGCCGCAAAATCGAACGCACTTTTGATGTCGTTTGACGAACAAAGATGCACAAATGATTAACGACGGGCCGTTTTATCTCGGCTTTCCAGTTTCCTATTTGTGACTGGAGCCAAGGAATGAGCTTCCACTCACAGCCTGGCTGCTCCAATACATTTTCCACAGGCATGAATGGAATCCGAATGTAAGAGATGTTCTGGAGATTATATTTGTGAGTATTTAGGTGACTCATATTTATTCGAGCCAGAGGATACAGTAAATGGAACGGAGCATTAGGAAGTTGACTATTTGGGCCATTTGTATCCACCAGACAGAAACACACCGACGTGATGGGCTATTGAATACATAATAACGGCAATAAAAAAAAAACAAAACATGAAATCACTTCATTTTAATGCACATTGCATTAAGACGACTTTATCCCCGACCCATCAAACAGAAACGGACCTCAGCACATGCACTAGTAAAGTGCAAAGTACCATGCGGCGAGATGTAATGGGCCATGGAACAATGCGATATGAGACTCTGAGAAACACTTCTCGACACAGTGAGTTTTGAACCGTTTCCATTTGTTAAAATGTATCTCACTTAGACATGTTTCAAATAGATACAAAGTGACTGTCTGGTTGCTGAGAAAAAAAAAAAAAGCTTTTTGGAAAGATGTCTTCTCTCCCGATGCGTGGCAGAGGAAAAAGAATGGCCGTTTCTAAGAACTTTTGGCTCCACGCATCAGCGAGAAAAAACGGATTAGGAGGTCTTTGCATACGGCATATTGGCACTGGAAGTTGTTTTTTTTCCTCTGCCAAGTGCAAAAGCACGAGGTCGACAGAGGTTGCTCCGATCGCATTTTGTTGTCTGGTTCCTTGGCAGGATTACACGACTGAGTTCCAACTGAACCTGGTGGAGGGGTGTCACGAATGGCAGACGAAACCCCGGAGCGACACATTTCAGGTTCTGAGACTCGAAGCCTTTCTGCCTTTGCTTTTTGAAGCACAACGAACACCCTGAACTGGTTGCCAGCCAAAAACAGAGCACACAAAGACAAACAACCATTGACACTCACGATCACACCCAGTGTCCCTAACCTCACAGTCATGTTTTTGGGATGTGGGAGGAAAGCGGAGCACTGCACGGCTGTACCGTGAGGCGGACGTGCTAACCAGTCAACCACCAATATTATAACCACCAGCACTATGCCAATATTATGGCCTAAAAATGTGTCCATGAGATGTTCAACTCCTAATGGTAGGATCAACTCTTACTTCCTCCACACTGATCAGGGTTACTGAAGATGAGCACAAAAAAACACCACTAATGGTCTGTGGGATTAAAAAAAAAAAAGCATATGCCATTAGAAATATTTAAAATGCACCAGAGACCCATAAAAACTTGACAGGAAAGTACTTTTTAATAATGAAAATAATCCTTGCTGTCTTCACAGACTTTTGACAGTCAGTCCAAGTCGATGATTATGTGTGCCTTATCCTCACTCGCATTCCTCGGGAGGAAATGAAGAATACACGAAGCGCTGCAAACGGATACAAATAAGTTGAGACAATCAATCTGCCGGCGTCACTGTATCCACCAGCCGCGCTCCCGTGTCAGTGGGTGGCAATAGATGCTCACTAATGAGCTGGAAACCTCTGATCCATCGGGCCTCGCCGCATTCCAGCGCCTCTAATAAGACCATGGCCAGCTTTGCACGTTGATCGCGGCTTGATTAACCACAAGTTGAACCTGCGCAGGAAGCCGATGTGGCCGCCTTTCCTGGGGTATTCTTACCCGAGGACAACTAGGACCGTTTGAACTGGAAACAACCAGCAAAGGTGCAAGGTGGGGGCAAGTGGGGTTCATCTTCTTCTCTGCCTGATTTTGAGGAAATCGGAAGGAGGAGATGGATAGAAATGTGCCCCATAAAAATAAAAAAGTAGGACAACACTCAAGAGGATGAGCTTCGGTTTGTTCCCTTTTTCTCATTCTCACTCAGCTAACCTAAATCCTGTTGTTCAGATGTGGAGAGGATCGGCTGTTTCAGGTTCGACGTTGAACCAAGCGGCCCATCTGCATTTTCAGAGGCTGAAGCAAATTGGCTTGACTCGACACATCATTGCCATTCTTGGATCGGGTTCTATATTTGGCCTGCATCTTGGTGTCGACTTTTTTTGTGTCAGGGTGCAAGAGGAGCCATGAGATCAGCACCGCCAATTTTAGCTGCAAAAGATAAAAAGGACTCGTAGGCCTATTTGACTGCGGTAGCGGGCATTCCCACACTCGCTGCGATGACAGACACGAGCGCGACGGCGCTTTCTTTGAACAAAAGTCTGACTCCCCTCCGGCGATGCTCCCGTATTTGGGGGAATCCACGCGACATCGTGGGGGTGCGACCGAAAATCCTATCGACGATGTGCCACAGCAGACATGCTCAGAGCGATGAGCTCCCGACACAGAGCTGCCTTTTTTTTTTTTTTTTTTATCCCACGCTTGCATCCAAATTGTCCTCAAGTCAGCCCACCACGTCTGTGCTTTTTGTTGAATTATCAAAATGTTCTGTGATTTCAGGGGTGTGTGGGGTGGGGGGGGCAGTGTTTGACATCACCACATCCATTGGAATCTCTGTCAGCTCAAGAAACTTGTTTGTATGGAATAAGAGAATGGACTTGGGTTGAACATTCCTTCATTGTTCCTTGTCTCCCACCCATGCACAGCCGGTTGCTGTGTTTAAAAACGGGGAGTGGGTCTCGTTTCACTTTCGTGGGTCTCGCCTATGCACTGATCTCCAGTTTGTACATCAGTGCGAAAACAATGCGGAGGACAAAAACCTCCAGTGCTTTTGGAATTCACTCACCACCTACAAGTGACATCTGAAGTTAATTGTGTGCGGAGGAGTGGAGGGTGGGGTGTTTTCCAGAAATGGGAATGGTGCAGAGGTTGCAGTCGATATTGCGTGAGCAATCTCTCAGAAGGAAAACAATCTTTTACAGTCAGAGGAGAATGAATTACTTTGGCTTTGATTGGAAAAATAATGGAAAACCGAGGAGCCCATAGTTTGTGATGATAAAAACAGAGCCCTTTGAATGGTATCTGAATGATTTCCTGGAATGAATGTCATTATGTGGGAATGGATGGGAGCCAAAAAGAACCCAGACAGAAAAGAAGAAGGTGCCGGAAAGTTGTTAAAGGGCAATGCTCCTCACATTATGCGGCTATGTGTTGGAAGTATGGCTATGCAACCCCCAAAACATGAAATAATAAACTCATGGAGCTGGAACCCCATTCTGAAAGCTTCTTTGGGCACTATGAGGCCAGTACAGTACTGTTTTTTATTTAATGACCTTAAAAGCATGACTCTCCAAAGAACACCTCCTTTCAGAGAGGAGCGTGAATACGAACTAAGCTTGCGGTTGGGAACATGCACGCCGACACAAGTGCATATTTCCTGTCCAGCCAAGCGAGCCAAGCCTGGAGATGACATGTGGGCTGATAACTCCGAGAGCTGCTGCCTGTAGATTAGGCTCTTATAGGGAAGGGACAAGAAATCTGGCTCATGAGGATGAGGGAGGGAATGTGGGATGTTGAGTGATCACCCCCCCGCAACCCCGGCTCCCCCTTTCCAGGCGCATTGTTTACCCCCTCCGCACATATGCATGTGTGCTATCCTGGGAAGGGCCTTATCTACAGTAGACTGGCCTTTAACGGGCCACCTGACATTCTGGACGGGACGAACGTTTCAAGATTACCTCCACGGCATGAAAGGAATTGAAAGGACAGCCGCACGGAACATTCACAATACTTAAGAGACCAGTGGACACGTACAGCGGCCAGCCACCACGTTCTATAACATTACGATAAGTAAGCAACAGCTCAATCAAATATTCTGCCTTTGCGGGGCTAATGTTGACTTTTGATTGACAAGGTCAGAAGTATTCATTTCAGAAAATGGTTATTATTGTGGATGCATAATAAATAAAAATGATGTTTGAACATACTAACAGCTCTGACAGTATTGTGCAATACTGCGGTAAGACTTCATATATCCCGAAAGAATTTCCATTCAGAATCAAACAATGCTGCATGGAAAATCTCCTGGTGGGACGTCAAGTTTGACATCTCCACACTGCCGTTCTGATCAAACTTTCAATCGCATGCATTTCAACCAGGACACATCAAAATGCAAAGTGTTTGTGTAAGACCTGGGTCCGCAAAGTCTGGGTCCACAATGGCGTCTGCCAAAGGAAGCAACTGGAAGGACTTCTTACCACGTTGCCGGGACAATTAGTGGAACTACAAGAGGAAATGCTTTGGAGATTATTTCTCTGCGGCTTGGTGGAGTCAGACGAGGTAAAGGGAAAGAGTGGTCTGGAGTGGGGAGTGGGGGTGATCAAATGTTGTGATAAAACAAGTTATGAAACTGCCGGTCGATAAGGTCTCCACATCAAACACACACATACAAAACGAAACAAAACAATGTGTTCTCCCGAAATGCAACGAACACAAACAAACTGCTATAAACAGTTGATGGTCTGTCGCAAATGTATGCCGGGGTCTCTTGCTTGTTTTTGGGGCTTTTTTTTTCAATTATTACCCTCTCTTTTGCACTCCAGCTCTCTATTCTCAAATCCTGTTTTTAAATATCCAAACCACCTTTTTACATTGCTTTGGGTTTTGAAAGAGCCCTAGAAGGCCAAAAAATAAAAATATAAACGCAGAAAGACATGAACATTGCTTCTTGTATCCTGTGTGCCATGTAAATTAAAAAAAAAAAAAAGATTCCTAATGGTCTGGCGAGATCGTGCTCCAACATCGCCACATAAAAACCTTTAATTTTCATTAAAAGCAAGATCACAAAAAAGTCTTTAATTTAGCCCGTGGCACAATTTTAGTGAGTGGTCAGTTTAGGTTTAGCACCGTAATTATGCAATTGCTGCGGAACCTTAGACGTCTTACAAAATCAGTACCACAGGACAGCCCAAACTTCTAGTTGGGTAAATTTAGAAAAATGTTAAGGAGGAACTGTTTCAGATTCAGTTTTTCCCCTCTCGAATGAACCACGCATCACCCAGCAGTGCCATTTCATCAAATACTCCCGAGGTGTTGATTCTCCACATGCAATGCTTCACTAACCGCGGCATTTCATAATTGCTCTGCTGCTCTACCAGCGCCGGGCCCATCAGTCAGAAAGTCACTCATCGAAATAAACAAACTCTGCAAACATCAAAGAATATTCTGAGAGGAGAGAGATGACGGAGACAGATAGCGTGAGGCAGACTTTTAAAAAAAAAAAAAACCCAAAAGAGTTTTAAAAAAAAAACAAAAAACGAGGTATTGGGACAGCGACGAGTTCAAAGCTGTGTGTGTGTGTGTGTGTGGGGGGGGCACGAATGGGCTCCGTCAACCCGAGGGACATTGTCTGCCATCTGTGCTGTGGCCCTGTGGTACTGTATGGCAAAGGCTGTGCGGGTGGTATAGGAGGTTGTTAAAAGTCAATCCCATCGCCCTGTGACCTTGCACAGCAATGAGTGGAAAAACAGCTGTTGGCTGCATGCACAACGCCGTGCCATGGGCCTCAAACATTCATGGGACGCATCCCCGCACTCTTCGGGCCTTTTCCCTTTCCACTCATATTTCAAGGTTATGCAACCCAAAGAATAGATATTCAAATCCACTTTGGATTGTGTTTATTTTTTTTGACTATCAAATTTGGGAGTGTCACATTTCAAGCATTTTTTTTAATTGATGTATTGCAAAAAAAAAAAAAAAAAAGATTTCCCCCCGACATCTTTTGACCCCCCCCCCTTCCCCCTCGGGACAGACATAATAGTTTATCCATTCTCGCGACATCACCAGATCACTGACTGATGCAACCAAAAAAATATGAACATTTGCTAGCATCATTATGTCACTGCATTAGGTCATTTGCTCTTACATAATTCAACTCAAATATAACATTTTCAGCAACTGCAGTCATGTGTTTTTCGTATGATGATGCTTGTTTAAAGGGAGCCCAAGGCCCAAACAGGGTCAAATTGTATCTTTGCTAATAATGAAGGATAGAGTAAAATTTGATTTGGAAAAACCTGTTAACGTGCACTATATTAAGTACTGTATTACAATTGCATCTTTTTCCACAGACCTTAGTGCAAAAAAATTGCCCTTTAGTCCATTAATTAACTGCAGAGCACCATCTGCAATAGAATTACTGAAAGCAAAAGGAGACGATGCAATGGCCATGAATCAAACCCAGGTCAACTGTTTGGAAGGCAGCTATGCTTGGCAAATGTACTCCTCCTTGCGCATACGCACAGGTTCCTCCAGTTTTCTGAACAAATATTATTCTCCAGTTGAGCTTTGTTGCTGTGCGTTCGACACAAACAAAAGCTTTCAGTTTCATATGGTAACATGGCATCTACGTCATCGTTATTTACATTTGTACCCCGCAAACATTTATGACATTTAAACCATTTGCAATGCGATCCTCCAACGAAGCTGTCAATCAAATTTTGAAATGCTTACATTGTAAAAGTTTGTATTAGTTTGAACAGCATTGTATAGTAACCTATGTTCTTGAATAAAGGTCACAGTACTTCACGGTTGCCTTGCTCATGGTTGCAGACGTCTCGCTGGACTTTCAAGTCTCAGTAGCACCCTCCAGTGCTCTTGTAAAGAATTACATCCACATCAAGGTGCCTCTTCGTTTATTGTGGCATAATGGTGTCCTTGAGTCAGACTAATTAAGATAACATGAAGTTCTTTTCTGGGGATGTCAAGAGTCTTTAGCTCTTTGGCTGATTTTTATTTTTCAGGGATTCGAGCAAGCCCTTGATCCGCTCGCTAGCAGGCTCTCTTTTCCTCTTCTTTCGACTTTTGACCCCCGCAACCTGCAAAGGCAAAAGGAGGGTCGCGAGTCCCCAGGGTGTGGGCGTGCGGCCCCCTTTGGGTGAGGTGTTGTCGCTCTGCTGGAGGAGCCAGGCGCTCTCCTGACACAAAGCCACAAATCGTTCCAGTTGTGTGGCGTTTACGTTCTTGCTGACATTCAGGGCCGTTTCAAACGGGTTCTGGATGTGCAGCGGGGCCACTTCGGGTTTGTTCTGCTCTTTGCCCTGGAGAGAGGGAAAGAGGAAAGGCTGGCGGGTTCAAATATGCCAGTGATCAGTGCTGCATTTACTGTATGAAACGGTCCATCTATCTTGTTGGTCATGCTTTTTGCCCCCTTGCACCAGTATCCGGGGCACGTAGGGGCCAAATGGACCAAGTCTCCCCAGGATAGCAAAAGGGAGAAATAAATATGGATGAGGCCTCGGAGGACACTCGGACATTCAGAAGGAAATAGAAAATTCTCACATAATATGGTAGAAAACCGATTCAGGCATGGGCTGAGGCTCTCGTCTATAGGTCCTGCCCATCAAACAAATCATCCATATGAGGTTAGGGGGAAGTCAGACAGGCAAAGCCATTTGTCAAAGCACTGGAGTCAACCAGAAAATTGTGGTAGGGTAAAGCTGATTTACAGCTGTTCCTCCAGCAGCGAAAGCCGACGGGCTCGGGTCATGGCCACCTTTTACCTGCTAAACTTCCTCTGTTGTGTCAAAACACTCATATAACGGACCACGGCGTCTATCTTTCTCGACATGATCAATTCATGAAAACACCAAGCACAAGTGTGTCTTGGCCAGCGTGTGTGGGAGGGGACCAAACGGGTAAACGGATAACAAATGAATGACCCGGGACCGGAATACAGGAACAAGTCAACGGTGATCATTTTTCATGTCGTGTCAATTGGAAACAGATTCCCAAAGCTTTTGGATTTCATTACAAAACGCACCATCATTCGTCAAAAAAGATTTCACACAGATATGACCTGTACAGCTGGATATTCAGGAGACTACAAATTGTTTTATGGAATGGCTCAAGGTTCAGTGACAGTTTTCAGCCCATTTTCCATTGCATGGAACCTATTCGGCCTTTTCCACTGTTAAAAAAATGCGCACAGCTGTTTCTAGCAGGCTGACCATGGACAGTAAGTGACATAAACCCTCACCAAGTACGTTATTAAAAGAGAAACATTTGAGGTCATTTGGAGCGTTTTTTTAGAAATGTGTTTTTGTTGTTGGTTTTGAATTAGCATCGGTGACAGCACTGGCTTGTTTACCACTTGCGATTTACGACACTCCAAAAAGGCAGGGGTTGTCGCAGTGTGACCCCGTTGACAGACAAGGCGATACATCAATGCCAGTAAAAAAAAAAAAAAACACACACCCTCCTTGGTCGAGGTAAATAATGCTTTGCAGGATGATGGAGTTCCTAAATTTGATCTCGGCTCAAGGGCATCGGATCTGACTGGGCCAGCATCAATCAGGCAAGACAAGGGCAACTGTCATCTGCGTGGGCTGCCTTCACTATCATCCCATCTCCTGATAGAACTGAGCACAGAGGATGTAATGAAGGGATCCCCAGGGAAGATTTCTAGGTTGCGGTGGATGCTCACCTCGAGGAAAAAAAATCAGACCATTCCATCCTACGCTTGGTGAACTTATATGTTGTTATTGAATTTAAAAATGTGGTGAGAGATCTTTTTCCATCTTGTTTTTTTTTCCACAACAGATAATTAGAAGATAGGAATAACTATTTCCATATTAAGTGGCCTGGTTGTTGATTTCCTCAGCAGAGAGCACAAAGCGCCTACTCAGGGGAAAGGAACTTATTATAATTTTTTTTTTTTTACACATACATGATGATGCAGGCAGCACCGTGGTGTAATGGTTACAATATCTGCCGCACAGTCAAGCGGTACTGGATTTGAATCTGGGCTCTTGATAGTCTCCAAGTACTTCTGCTTCTTCGAATATTCCACAATCACGCGCGTGACGTTAATTGAGGACTAACTTGTCCATATGTAAAAATGTGAATGAACTAATGATGCTCAATCAATGTAACAAAGGAAGTGAAGTCAACCCTTGCATATTTATGTTCCTGCATTTGCAGGTTTAGAGCTGTACTAATTTGGTGCCGTCTGGTGCCAGAGAGCGGCTGAAGTGAGTTGACGGACCTTCGTTTCGTCCTTCACACTTACATGATGAAGAGTCTTTTGTCAAGATTTGGTGACATCACAGCAGTAATACTTACCTTTCGGATATTTATGGACTTCTTACTGAATGCAAATGTGGCGTAGAACTCAAAGAATTCACAAAGCAGTTTCTCTGCGACAACAAAAAGTAACGTCATGTTAGCATCGGGGCGGATTTGGGAAAACAACGAGATTCAACTGGATCCACGTAAGCCGGCCTTTGCGCTTACGCTCTCACCGAGTGTTTCTGTGTTGTTCTGGAGCAGGATTCTGTCAAAGTCGCTGACAAATGTGCAGTCGTTCCCCTCGATCACGCTCTTGTCCGCGGGACCTTGTGGGATGAAAGCGGGGAGGCAAGGTAAATGGCGGTCTTTAAACATCTATGATGGTTATAAATAAGGGACTGACGGATGGCGTTTGCGAGGAAAAGAAGTGACAGGAAGGAAAAGTGGCGGGAAAAAAAACAGAAGAGAGCATGGATCACGTCCTTTCTGGACAGCCCGGAGATGCCCTTGTTAGCAGTCACCTTCAAGAAGCCGATGCTGCGTCTGTGCCGTGTTCATGCAAGTGTATCCTAAGGAGGCTGGGTCATCGACTTTAACCAGAGTGATGGGCCGTTTATTGTCCTGTAAGCACTCTGTGTGATACAGACTCTGCTAAACGGAGTAAAGGCAGTGAAGCAGGTGGTGGTGGTGCCGGCAAATGTGGGGGGAGTGAGAGAGGGGAGTGGGGGGTTTGATCTGATTGCTTTTGGAGGGCAATTATCGAGCAGCCAAGGTGAAAGCGAGGGAGAAATATGAAGAAGGTTCAGTTCACTTGCGGCAGTTTCCTATGGTGGCGCTTGGCTATGTTCGCAAAAGATAACTCTGGATGCAGACAACAATGACGTTTTAGCGATATGGGAATGTAGATAAAGGAAATGGCCAAATTACCAAATAGATATGTACGTGCAGTTATTGGCATTGGACTATCAGAGAAAACCCGCAGACATAACCATCATTTTAAGTAATGTCGAGTCTAAGAGGGGATGCATTTGGTGAATACTCTCTTCATCTCACGATAAATAAATGTGTTGCTAATGCTCCGCTGAGCAAATGCATCTGGAATTGACAGTCCAGACAAGTTCTTTGTTGTCTACGCAATGCCATTTATTATTCAGAATTTGATGTCTTAAACTGCATTTTTTCAACACAAGGCTCGTTGTCTTTTTAAAGTGATGTCTGAGTTATTATGATCATGTACTAGCCAACATTTCCATATTAAAATTAAACTGCAGCCAAATGTGCAATCGAGAAGAGATCCACATTGAACAGGTTTCCACATTAAAGGCCATGCATCAACATCAAACTTTTATTCGGCTTGGAGAGGAGCTTCATTGTTTTTTTTCTTATCACTTGTCCTGTTCGGATCATAGAGAAGCTGGAGTGCTTTGACAGCTGTTGCTGTGTGGTACCTGCGAGGTCTCGTAGGTGGTCCAGAGTGGGGATGATAGAGGGCTGTCTCCCTTGCAGGAAGAAGAGCACCATGACGGTGAGAGAGAAGTTGGTGATCCAGGCCCCGGGGATGCTGCTGGTCACTCCGTGTGCTCGGGCCCAACATCTCACGGTAAACACAAGGTGACGCACCCTTGGATCCAGTTGGCCATAAAGGTAAAGAAGCTCTGAGCTCTTCATCGCCACCCTGTGGACAACAGGCTGGATGACTACTGTTGTCTGATGATTCGATGCAAAAAACCAATTTGTCTTTAACCAATCAAAAGCAAAAATCATTTTTACGCCCCCAAAATTGGCCGGTGTATGACTATAATTGGATTGACTGGACCATAAAGTGACCATAGGTATTATATTTTCATTGAAAGAATGATATCCCATCGAATGTACGAATGTAAATAATACGAGAATTTTATCAACGTTCCTCTTATTACTCTTATTTTTGTTGTGTATGGATACTGTGTTTACAATTTTCACCAACCGCTTTAGTGACTGCCACTCTTTTCTTCTGACACATTGACTTGCACAAGCATAGCCACCACAGCGCAGACAGGAAGTTGTAATGGCCAAAAGATATCAAAGCAAGAGTTGAGAAAAGTCCCCCCTACACTCTACCCCCGCAAAAAAAACAAAAAAAAAAAGGAATCCACCCACAACAGGCACCCTGCAACTATTTCCAGAGTGGTTTCTCTATTAGCTAGCTGGTTGGTTGTGTGGGTACTAAACGTGTCATGTTAAGAACAGGATGTCAAAATTCTGAAGCGTAAACGGAAATTAAAAACACAAGCGTAGTTTCAGTTACGCAAGCACTGGACTGAATCCCCACCGCCTACCTGCTGTTTTCAGGAGTTTTACTACACCAGTTGCGGTTAGAAGATCACAAGAAAGAATGCGCTTTGACATTTTGAGGCCTGAAGTACAAATGTGAAAGCTGCCTCTGAAAATGTGCGGAGGA
>CAAKHF010004900.1:61887-74083 GCA_901007745.1 Hippocampus kuda
TAATCTTGCAACGGATAAATGACCTGCAACTACAATAATTTTTAAAAAAAACTTAAAACACTGAAACTCTGAACAAACTGAAACACACACACACACACACACACACACACACACACACACACACACACACACACACACACACACACTACGGGTGGTGGTGATTCTTAAAACAAAATGTAACATTCCAAATTGAAGGGTATCAACATATTTTGTTTCACAGATTCCCATGGAGAACTTTAGAGGGGCCGAAATCGAGTTCCAGGCTCGCTTTTGCCATGAGAACATTGCCAAACTCTATGGGGCTTTGCTGTGGGAACAGAATGTGCATCTCTTCATGGAGGCTGGCGAGGGCGGGTCAGTCCTGGAGAAGATAGACAGCTGTGGGCCAATGAGAGAGTTTGAGATTATCTGGGTGACCAAGCATATCCTTCGTGCCTTGGAGTACCTGCACTCACACAATGTCATCCATCATGACATCAAACGTAAGTGCAAAAATGGCTGACCTGTTCACAGTTTGAGCAATGTAACATGGTTCTAGAAGGCATGCAATGTGAGGTGGTATTTTGTGTTTGTGTTCTTTATTGTTGGCATACAGTTATTTATTAAAACAAAATGGCTTTTTTTTTTGGGGGGGGGAATAGCCACATTTTGTGTCATCTTCATTTGGTTACCCAATAACACAACATAGGAACGAGACTGTGGAAAACATTGGTAATGCTCCCCTTGAGGACCCCATGTCATATACCTTTGTTATCTCTTCTCTCTTTAGCTAGTAACATTGTTCTGATGTCAGACAAGGCTGTTCTGGTGGACTTTGGCCTGACTGTGGAAATGACAGAAGACCTCTATATTCCAAGAGACCTGAGAGGAACTGAGGTAAGAAAACAAACTGGTGTGCGATAGAATCTGTTGACTACAGTCCCAGTTTACATTCTGTTTTCCCTTGGCTTGACCCACGTGTGATTCCATGTAAAGGTCCTGTAGTCCTTGCACATTTCTTGGTGGAAAGTCCCAAAGCGGGCTCCCAGTAGAAATAAAATGAGACAGCATGCTTGCAGTCACATTTTTCTGTTCAAGCCAAAATTACACAGCAGGCCGGAATTTCCAACACAGAAAGAGAATCTGCTACCGTGTTTACTTTCCACACACGATTACTTTGATGCAGTTTGTGTGGGTCCAAAGGTGCATTCATTTTTTGTCACAGGAAAATACTCACTACGCACCGCAAGCACGTGTTTTCATGTTTGTTGCTTAGATTTGAAGACAAATCTTTCACGTTCTTCTGCAGCACGATTCTTGTCCTGGTGTCCTTCACATAAAGCTCCCCTTATTTTGTTCAGATGTACATGAGTCCAGAGCTGGTTTTGTGTCGTGGACATGATACCAAAACAGATATCTACAGCCTGGGAACAACCATCATTCACATGCAGACTGCAAACCCCCCCTGGGTTAGAAGATATCCACGCACTGCCTACCCATCGTACCTTTACATTGTAGGTATTTTTATTTTATTTCACGATACCACTATGCTAGCCACAAGGAATGCCTTCATGTCACCATATGTGGGCCGACATCTGTTTTCCATTCCTCACGGTCGGTTTCAAAGAAGATAATCAGATCTTTTGAATGCGACTCAGTTACTCACTTCCTCTTGAAACTGTTGACAGAGAATAAGGAAGCCGTGTGATTCATTGAATAGCCTATGAACTCATTTCATCTCGCTTTTCAGCAAGTTTAATAAGTTAAAAGTTAGGACATCATTGAGAAAACAAAATCTGCGTCACTGCTTTGTTGTTGGGGTTTTTTTGTGGGGAGGTGACTATTATCAGCCTCGAATGTCTTCACTACATATCCCCCTCCCCTAGATCCACAAGCAAGCACCCCCCCTGGAGGACATATCAGACGACTGCAGCCTGGCCATGCGGTCTTTCCTGGAACGAGCTCTGGAGAAGAACCCGACACTCAGGAGCTCTGCATCGGAGCTGCTGAAGGATGAGGCCATCAACCCGCCCAAAGAGGACCAGCCCAGGTGCTGGAGTCTCGACTCAGCCCTGGAGGAGGCCAACCACGCGATGCTGTACCAGCAAAACCAGCAGGATGACACCGCACAAGGTACTCTACCACTGAATGGTATCATGTGACTCCATTCGACAAGCAATGTAAATATCACTTGATACCAAGAGCAATTAAATCCTGATTATTTTTTTCCCCCGGTTGATCAATTATGTTTTTTCACGTTTTCCTTGCAGACTTTTCACTCGATGCTGAAGTCTCTGGCCCCCTGAAAAGGAATGGCTCCTTATACCTCGACCTAGGGGCCTTGACTAGCTATTGCCCGCTAGTGACAGGACCCCCTACTTCAGAATATGGCTAAAATTTCCACCAAGTCTTTATGAATATGGGCGACCATTGGTTTAGGCCAGCTAATAATAAACCAAAAAATCTTCTTTAATTGTCCATTTTCACTGTTGCGGACCAGTGCCTACTGTCAGCGCAATGGACTGCTCCAGGGGACACCGCTCACTGATGAACTGTTTACGATATTCACAATGACTTGTGAATATCTTGTCCTTCAAGATGGAGTTGACACGTGACTCACAACACTGCAGGACAGTTGGATGAGACACATTGATATCTATTTGTGCGTGAATTGTTGCTATCATTTAGGAAGTTTTAAAGGCTTTTATAAGTGTCATGTCTCTAAATGTTTTTGCCTGGTCATCTGTCTGTTGTATTTTCTCCGTGTGTGCACTCTGGAGTCATGACTCGTTTAGTTCTTCATGGACTTCCTCATTTTAATTCCTGTGGAATATCAACAACATCATCATGTGATACCCAATTTGTGTATTGTACATCCTGTGAGATGAGCACTTTTGTGCTTTTTATTACATTCAAGTATTCAAAGCAAATGTTGCTTCACAATCAGATGGAGATTGTTTTGTGAAGGAGGTTAATTTCACCCTGCACTGGTTGCCAGCCAGTCGCAGGGCACGGACGAACAACCATTCCCGACGTTACTCATGTGGTGTATTTCATACACAAAGTAACTTTAGTAAGTCAATGTGTATTCCGGTTAATGTATCAGGACCGAAAGCATTCAGCAATTTATGGATCAATAGCAGAATGTCAAAATCTTTTCTACAGCTAATTGGGAGCCAGCGTGGAGCCTTTAGGAATGGAGTAGTATGTTTTGATATATATTTTTTTCTGATCAGAACCCGAGCTGCAACGTTCTGAATGAGTTATCCTTTTTTTCCGCAATGGAGGCATTTTATAACAAGAATCATAAAAAATCCAAGAAGTAAGATACTCTCCCTTGCAAAGTTTGGCTGACTCATCGCTGTGCAGTTTTATTGAAACTGGAACCAAAAGTTGAGATTCAGCTGTAGAGATCTTTTCAGCTCAGAGCACTTAATTCAATCAACGTGTTCAGGCTAGTAAGAATAAATTACAATATCATAAGAAGGTTCTTTTTTTTCCCAAATGCTCAATTCGTAAGGTGAGACTCATCAATACAATACAATAAAATACATCTTGAAAATGACTATACAAATTCATTAAACATATTGGGAATGAGAATACAACTCAACTCATGAAAATGTATTCCTACTTCCACGTTGCTTTATTGTAATGTTGGTCATGATGTTGGTATTTGGAGAGCTAATTGTGCTTTGAGGTGGAATTTGATGTGGCAGCTTGAGACTGTTCTAATGTATTGAGACGTGTCAGCAAATCAGTGACACGAGGAACCGAAATCCGATTACAACATCATGCAAATCTTGTCTAGTCCTACATTTACCATTAGATGGCAGGCAAGTCAAAAGCGTTACTGTACTGCGTTTTACCACCTGAACGTTTACACAGTACTGTACTGTACTTGTACTGTACTGTACTGTTTAAAATTCAAGCTTTAAAATCTCCATTGTCTGTGTCCAGGAGCTGCGCAGTGCCAAGCTTTAGGGCAAGGACAATTTTATTTCCAATGTTTGAGTAAGGGAATTTTAACAATCATTTATCCCTAAAAAAAAAAAAAAAACAGAGGTCAACGCCCCCCGACACACACATGCACACGCACGCTTATGAATAAATATAAACAATACTTTTACACGGAGACTTCGAATATCTTTCAATGTAACTAACGAAAGGAGTAATAAGCATTTCACGGTCTGCCCTATGAAAAAGAATTCCAACCTTATCGTCTTGCAGAGAGGAAATATACAGGACGAGATAGTTGGGGCATAGCTGACGGATATATTGTGAAAATCATAACCGGATGTTGATATTATTTTACGATTGACTTGACTATTCATACACGGAGTACCTGTTGTTATTGAAGAAGCACGCGCTCACATAAACACAGTCACACGCATTCACGGTAAAGATAACGTCACTCGTAAAAGGGGAGGCAAAGGCAAGTGCCCTCTGTTTAGACTCGAACAAGGACCGGACTGGGATACGTTCGAATTGCTTCGCTTCCTGTGGACTATGTTTTGTTTCATTCATTACTAACCTTGGACGGTCTTTTCGCGTTTTGGAACTTGCAATGTTTCCGGACTGTGCATCGGGTTCGTATATGCTCATATGATGAACTTCTAGTACTTCATCCATAAACGCTAAGTAATGTTTTCCAAATGTATCAAGCTTATTTGTTTTTGTATGCGCTATGCACACAAGAGAACCACATACTGTAAAACTTAGTTTTGCTTTAATTGATAGAATAGTGTGTAACATTGTGACCCCGCGGCATTTTGCACGGACGTATAAAAGCATTCAGAATGCAATTCCCTATTTGTACGAACAATTCTCATCGTTCATGCCAAAATGTGACGAACTCTAGTGCAGCACGAGACACAGAAGATTCAGGCATTCGACTTCGCGTTGTTGACAAGCGTACACCTTTATTTGTCAACGCCTCAGCAAATCTTAACGCGCCTTAAAAGTAAATTTGCATAATCAAAGCGATCGAACGGTGGAATTGATCGTTTAAACGTGCTCTGATTTATTTCGTGGTGTCAGACAGTATTCAGCAATGTGTTTTAATGATAAATATTTTCCCTAAAGTGTATCAGAAACACGACTGGCAGCAATTTTGTCACAGCTTTTAAACCGAATATAGAAGTAGCACTACAGTACTGTGCCTGAAAGCCATTAAATCCAGGTTTTGACATTGATTTGTAAATGTATTACATCAGCAACATCACCTCACTCCTGTCCTTCATAAGCAGCACTTGTGAACTACTGCAGATGACATTCTTGTTGCTGATAAAAACAATGTGACACCATGCAGGTTCTTTGTTCTGTTATTATACTGAACATCTTTTGTAGTCCGTGATCCCCCATGGACTATTATAACACTCAGTCTTGTTCACTCTTGCTTTGCAGAACCCTTGATCCTTATGGTACGCCTGTGTTCAGTTTGATTCCCGAGTAGAACCACGGGGGCACAAGCTTAAAGGCCTAAGGGCCAAGAAGGCATGCTTGGGGCCATGCTGCGCCAGAGTACCGGTGGAGGATCCGGAGGGGGTGGTGGCAGCGGAGGAGGACCCAAACTCCCTCTGGGCATCTCTCGATTTTCCAGCTCCAGTTCGAACACTGTCACTTTGGGCTCCTATGTGTCGGACAAGATGTCCAAGGGCCGCCCCATGCACTCGCCCAATCTCGAAAGCTTCACCTCATACTCGAACTACATCATGCAGACGGTCAGCGATGTACGCAAGTTTTCTGATGGGTTGATCCAGTTCAGAGGTGTTTTAGCCTCCAGAGGTATGTTCGGAAATCACGTCTTTACGAAATGTCTTTGCTTTTTGTATGTTCTTTTTTTAAGTAAATGTTACTATGTGCACTTTAAAAGTAAATACAGTGTCAGGCCATAGCCTTGTCTAATAGAAAAGTCAAATTTGCTGCCATCTTTTGGCGTAATAGGCTATTATCAACCCAATTATGCATATGTGTGTGGGGGAGGGGGGTTGCTATGTGCCGGTCAATTACTTGCTGGTTTTCGCTATTTGCTTGAGGTCTCGCTCCCTGCCCCTGAACATTGTAGTCAATTTTTCAGGTTATATTTTATTTACATGAAGACTTACAGTCTATAGATCCATGGCAGTGGTTACATTTCTGACCGTTATGACCATTAGACCGTAACAATACTAATGAAACACAAAAATATTGTGCAAACAGTATTCAAGAATAGAGTAATAACAACTGTTAATGATAGTTTGGCAATTTACAAGGATTGTGAAAACTGAACTGTGATATTCTCAACCCAGTGTTGTGTACACACTGTTGCTTTCATCGTAAGACCTGCTTTGTCCTGTTGCAACCTTGGCTGCGGGGCCACTCAACTAACCTTATCTCTTTTATTTGGAGGTTATTGCTCTCCTATTGGTAATAAACCAAAAAAAATGCGCTGCTGACAAAGCATCGTGAATAAAGCACCGGTTTATGCATTTTCCACAAAAAAAAAAGTTGATAGGGATTACAACAGAGTCGAAAATGCCATTTCCTTTTTCTGTCACTCGCACTATTTCTACTGTTGGGGCATGATGGCTCAGTGGTAGAGCGATCATCTCCCTATCCAGAGTTGGGGGTTCAATTCCTGGCCATTGCGACCGTGTCCAAGTGTCCTTGAGCAAGATAGTGAACTCCCAGTTGCTCCTGATGCTGCATCATCAGTAGCGACTGTAAAGCGCTTTGAGTACCTGAGGTATAAAAGCTCAGTGACAGCCCATTTTTACTGTGGCGCCTGAAAGAGAAAATGTGACACCAAGTTCCTTCGCTTTCACATTCAGGTGCATTGAAATTGTGTTCTTCCTTGGTCCTCTTACCAACCAACAAGTAACGAATTGACAGCAGCACTTGCACATTGATAATGTGAGAGAGCCTGCACATGTTATTAATGTGGCTTTAACATTTTGCCCCTCTTGTATCAAAGGTGTAGACCTAGAATTGCGCTTGGTGAGTATATGTGGGGTTACTTAGCTATGCTTGCTCAAATTTGCAAAACCAGATGGGGGTGGGCGGCATCTAAAACAAAGAAGGAGTTGCTCTCCTTTGATTGATTGTATAAAGTGTGAAGAGTCTGACGACCTGCCTCGACTGAGAGCAACAGACGCCTCTCAATGTAGAGAGACTTAGTCAAACAAAACGCAACTGCTTAAGCTGACAAATGTGACAAACCCTCTTAGCTAGACAGAAAGAAACCGGTTCATGATTGTTGCTCTGCTCGCTCCAAAATATAATTGCTGTGAAGTAGGAGTGGTAAAAAAAAAAAATTGTTTTCCCCCATAATCAGTCAGTATAAGTAGGCAGTTCTTAAATGCTGGAAGAAAGAAAAAAGTAACCGGGATGTGGAATGGTCACCTTTAATTTGGTGCACATGCATCACATAACAGAGCACCTTAGTGCAAGTAAGCAATGTTGTACAGTCGATCATCGCGGCATTTTTTTTTTTCACGGTATACAAGAATGTCTTAAGTATTTTGACGCAAATGAAAATGCATATGGACACACACAAGGCACTGTGCATTCTATCACCCGTGCACAGCAATCATGCCACAGCGTCTTGAGAGTAGAGCAACGGGATGATTTTCTTTAAAAAAAAAAAACATTCGTGACTTAATGCTGCAAAATCTTTTTTTTTTTTTTTAATATTGGCAAAAAGAAGTGAATTCACCTGTCAAGCTTCAAATAGAAAGGTCTCGGTTATATAAGGGAACTTGTTCCGTAAACATGGGCTCAGTGACGCAGAGGCGGACACTTATAGTAGATGCCAACATGTGACCGAGTATTCCCGTTGGGGCGTGTTTTAGCTAAATACAGGAAAAGACAGATTTGACGAGCCTGATTTGGATTCGGTTGTTGGGGGTGGGGGTGGGGGGGGGAGACATGTGCCAATGTGCCTTGATAACATGACAAAAGTCTTGAAAAAAAAATCTAAACCAAGAACGCTCATTGTCTAGGCACGGGTATGATATTTGCATAGCGGATCTATTGATTTTTTGTTGAGTAATTGTCGATGAATCCTGTCTTGAATCAAATCGGGAATACACTATTTGTCTGCAAGCATCAGAGCCAATGTTGATTCAGTGCCGTCTGAAGAAGGCCATCAAAAAGTCAGCGACTCTAAGATCAGCTCCATCCGAGCGGATCACGGCAACGGCAGCGTTATTCTGGTCCGTGCGCAACTGGTGTTGAAGCAGGACTTGACACATAAATTGTGCCACAAGCTAAATGCAGTTGTCGAGGTTTGTCACCTTGTCCAAAATAGCATATGGCGTGGCTGTTTAATTGTATTTTATTTTAGCTGCAGTCATCGAGGAGCAACGTTTCATTTAGTTCTCATTTCAGTGGGAAGACGTACACAATGCGTCATTGTTTAGGTTTAGTGTGGATACTCGGAGACAGCGAACAGATCGCTGGGAGTCACTGACTTGCATTGTGATGGAAGTGATTTAAAGCCCTCTTTAATTTATGGCCATATTGTCCGCATGCCGCATCACTAAAGTTCAAACCTTTCATTGCTGCGGTCACTCACTAAAAGTGAACAAAAAAAACTCGCAACACTCCCCTTCCTCCTCCGTTTACCACCCGGTGCCAAGCAATACTCGGCTTTTGCTCTGAATTCACAGTCAGTGACATGAGTTTGACACCCATTGTCCCCGGTGGCATCCCCACACTCGCACTCTCCTGCAAAGCAGCGGCATTTTGCGCAAAGTGATCCTTTCCCAAGTCCAGAATAGCTGTGGCCTGTGAGAATGATCCCCAAAGGGGTTTTCCTCAGCCAAGTTCTCCAAATAAGACATTTGGACTTTGTTTTGATTAGTGGTGCATCCTTAGATGGTTATTACTGCATGCTGGAGCGTGTGGCCACAGCCGGTGACGCACGCATGACTTCTTTCTGTCTTCAGAAGTTGTTTATGTGACTCAACTGGTGTCAGGTCCGAGTCGAAGACTCGCCCACCATCGTCCGCACGGGCAGCTGCTGCTGCGTTGTGGATATTTTCATTCTTTTGCAAGGTTGACCTCGTCCGCTGCACACTTGTGAAGGACATGTCAGTAATTGGAGGAGATTATTATTTCGAGGTTGGTCCTCACTGGGGGTCACTGAGGACATCATGAGACCATATGAGCAGTGGGGGTGGTCTCTCTGGTTCTTTTGTATGTCATGGCGGTGAATAGGCACTCGAAAGCACTTTGTCATATTAGAGGAGCAAACCTTTGGCCGCAGCTGGGCGTTACCCAAACCAAAGGATATTTATATTTCTTTCAAATCCAGTGCAGATGTGCTGTTGAGGGTGTCAGCCAGGGTGTGTTGTCTTCAAGGCTGCTTGTTTTAGTAAGACAGGTGTGTCTTCTGCGTTTGCACCATCGAGCTCTGCCAAGCAGAATGATGGCCAATTTTTGTATCAACCGCACGGGCATAAAAAGTGAACCAGCCAGCACTGACAATGGAAAGTAAAGAGCAGGGTGTTGTTTTCAAGTACTTTTCCTCCCCGTTTATCAAACAACAGGCAAATGTGACACAACTCTTTTTTTTTGTTTGTTTTTGCTCAAATGTGACCTGTATTATGTATTATTTTTTTCCCCCCCAATGACAGTCTGAGCAGCTCAATTGCATTTTTTTTCCCTCCCAAATCCAACCGAGGTCACTTTCATCTGTCGTCCCAGATTGGATGCGTGTCAGATTTTTCGCAAATAGATCTAAGTCAAAATGTTGCTTTAGTGCATTATAAATAAAGCCTTAAAAAATGTATGCCATTTAAATGCAGGGCATTCATATTGAGCTGAAACTGGATAAGGTTAATTGTTCTTCTCCAGAGGAATCCTGTCCGTGGCACATCAAGTTTTGAATGCTGTGATCAGCTGAGTGTTCTTTAAAAAAATGAACCTTTGATCATGTTGAATGCCATCATTTGTCAAAGTTTCATATGTCAGTGTACAGTATGTGCATGACTCACCCCTTCCCCTATGTCAACTGAACTATTGCTCTGAGTCATGAGGAATCTTTAGTTAATAATTATCTTCACCTCAGGTGTTGCATCATGAACATGGGAACACATCATAGCTGCATTGTGAGTAATAGTTTAGCTAGGTTTGAATTGTCTGAAATACTTTTTGCGTAGTCTTGTTTTGTTTGTATCTAGCTGGTTTTTGTTGTTGTTTTTTTTTGGAGGGGGGGGCGTATTCTGTAATTACAGTTAAGCATTCTGGGAAAAACTCTGGGATCGGTCCTCAGCGAAAGCTCAAAATGTTTTCCGTGATTTGCTTGCAAATTTAGCCCTACTTGGACTTTTCAGCAACCATTCCAGACTTTCTTTAAAGGCTCTAACTCTCCTCTGTTTAGACAGACTATCCCGCTGGGCTTTCTGGGATCAGCTGTAAAGTCCTCCAAGCAGCTTCTTGCCTCCAAAAAGTTCCTTTTATGGTTCTAACATGCTTGTATTTAAAGCCCAGTGTAAACCATCTAAATTGTCCTTTCTTTCCAATGTGGTAAAAAAATAAATAAATAAATAAAAAATTATATATATCATCTCTTATGCATCAAGATACTTGGATTCTCTTGGATGCTCAAAGAATATCGTCTCTATTTAATCATAGTGACTATGAATCTTGCTCACTAAGCTGCCTAAAAGGATTTATTACATTACCTTAATTGCTTCTTGTTTGAGTCCACTGCTCGTTATAAACCGATGCTGTGCTAGAATTGGATCTCAAGGGGGTGGGGTTGGGGGGGGGGGATTAATGTCCAATGATTTGAGACATCTGGCAGTCCTCTTATCCTTTTTGTCTTTTTAAAATGAAACCTGTACGAAGCACCACAGGCTTCAACTCACAATTATTGTGCAATGCACAAGGTGCACAATGGCGGCACCTTGTATTCAGGTGGCAAAGAAATGCTCACTTGTCAAGTTTAATAGCTCTGAACTGCACCGCACCTGATTTGTTAGCCGTTTTCAGTTGGGAACCAGAGCGAACATCCTCTCCGTGTCTTTCTTTCCTTCCCCCCCTGTGAAAGATTTACACTTATGGATGCTCTATTTTTCCCAAAGCAGCAATCTGCAACACATTACGTATTTTTCTAATGACACTTTCTAATGTCATTCACGCTAACAATTCCCCATTGTGGGATTCTGTGTGTTGCATGGGTCACTTTGGGCAAGGCTTTTCGAAAATAGAAAACTGATAACCGGAGTCTGCTTCTTGTGCCGCAGGGCAGCCGTAAACAACACCTCCGACCTCGTTGAATTAATTGGACTCACGGTTGGCTGACTCCCAATTCCCGATTAGCTCTTGAAGTCATTCACCTCAGGGGTCACATACTTTTTCCACCTTGCACAGTAAACGTGTCCAATTAAAACATGACCTCTGATGGCTGTTTGTGCGGCGTTCGTAATGGCAGACTGTATTTGTCATTTGTTGTGAGTAATAGCAGACTGTATTTGTCTATTGCCGTAAGATGGCGCTCATATCAGCATAATGTAAAAATCAAAGTGATCCCACATAATTCACATACATTTTCTTGCTACTTTATATAAATATGTAAGCGAATAATTGAACCTTTTTCCCTGTCAGATGATATTCACGGGCATGTTTGCATGTTGCAAGGGCAGCCCGACACTGGTTATGAGATATGAAAAGCCACTCAACTTGATCGGGAAGGTGAGGGAAGGACAATTGGACACACTCGTCCAGCGCTACTTTGAATTTGTTCAGGAACGTTGTTGTTGTTGTACTACTCTGGGAAGAAGAGAGCCTGGCCAACTGGAGTCCATCATGTCTTGTGAGAGTCAAATGAGGTCTCACTGGACTGTGGAAAGGCAACAGAGGAAATTGGGTCCATTGATGTGTGAATGAACATGCCAAGCCATGCGGCCGAGGAGCAACAATGCCCACAATCACTCTTGATTTTCTCCAAGGCTTCATGCATTCTTCAGAAAGAGAAGACTCTCAATGAGTAACATTTTACTCCGTAGGTATCTGAGGTTAGAAGGTAGGCTTTCAAGTTCACAAAGCCCATTCACTCATGGTCAGGATGACAGTAAAGCCAAATAGCCTCCCTTTGTGTTGAGATTCGACCCCTCGCTTCCTTCTCATGCCCATTGACAGGTGCACTAAACAGGGGGCCGTCTTCGCCTCCTGGCCTGCTGATGTTCCTTTGCGTACAATACACATTGTAGAGAACAAACGTCGGCTTTTA